>JAVXUP010005199.1:0-21525 GCA_033070095.1 Escallonia herrerae | reverse complement strand
AAGTCAGATATGGATAGGATAAGAGCTATTCGTGGCCGGGCTGGACGCCGAGCTACTTCCACCCCGGTGGGTCCCACCTCATCATTGCTCACTGATGAGGAGACATAGAGTGATCACGTACAGCCCCAGCCCCAGTCGTCGTCCCAGCCAGACGCAGATTCATCCCACACGCGCGTTGATTCTCCTTCCGTGGGTTCTACCACCGGTATAGTTGATAACGGTATTTAGTACATTTTTGCTAATTTATATTTGAACTGTATTAATGTCGGTGTTTTGTAGGATCTCGATGAGGCCGTGGCCCGACACGCGGGGTACGCATCGACCCCCAGCGTAAACAGAGAGTTACGCTCACCCAGGAGGGCCTGTAAGTAAAAAAAATCACATCATGCCTTATTTTGTAAATTTGGGATGTTAATTTATATTTGAACTGTATTAATTTATTTATTTACTTCTTTGGCAGGATCCTGGAGAATCAGGCGAGGACGAAGATCGGCGTTCTTGTGAAGGGCCGATTCTTCGAGCCACGCCTGTACTGGAAGGACTGGGATGCCGCTGCGAGGGAGTCCCTATGGGAGGAGTGGCTGGTACGGTGAAGTATTTTTTTCCTAGCGATAGTATTTGTTTAATTAGAGTTTGTTTTCTAAATTAATTTGTGTTATTGAATGCCTTGCAGGAGGGGTTCACGTTTGACTCGGCTGATCAGCAGGCACTGGGGCGGCATGCCTTCTTTTTTTACATCGCCAAGAATTACCACGATGGCTCCACGACCCACGGGACCGGGCGAAGAAGATGCTGCCCTATGGTGCCCCAATGTCGGAGATGAAGACATATCCCCCACATTGGATATCTCCGACTGTATGGGGGATATGATAGATCGGTGGGCTGCGGATCCAGGCTGGGACGCCAAGAGTAAGAAGGGGGCTGAGAACAGACAGAAAAGAGATCCGACGCCCACAAGGGGTCGGTGCCACACGACATCGTCTGACACATGAATGCGGTCCAGAACCCGGATCTGGAGCCGGATGAGGTCGTAACTCTGACGTATAACCAGACACACGTACGAAAAAAGGACAAGGACGAGGCGCGCCGGGCCGGCGACTATGTTTCGGATATTGCCCAGCGGATCGATGTAAGTCGATGTGTTTAATTAAATTGTTAATTTGTTCTTACTATCCTCAATGTCTGTTGCGTTAATTAATGCCCTAACATATATTTAAATCACTGTTTTTGCAGCCCTCGTATGAACAGCTTAGGGGGTCCGGACAGCCATCAGCGTCCACTAGTACGGGTGCGAGTACTGGGGGGTTGAAGCGATGGCTGGATACGCCGGAGGTCGTCAATCTGCCGAAAGGCCGTATACGCAGCCTGCCTAGCATGACTGCTCACGGCGTGATAGGAGCGTCCTCACCCCCCGCTGCCCTTGCACAGACACAGACTCCTCGGCATCCGTTGGACGAGGAGGAGATCGCATTGCTACGGTGGTGTTGAGGCTAATCAAGGAGCAGGATCAGCAGGGTACCGCTGCCGACATGTCGAGCCGGCCCCGGATCAAAAGGATCCAGATCCAGGACTCGGCAACCCCTGATGAGCCCCCTCCCCCCGTTCGGTCGCAGCTTGTCCCCCCTCCCCCGCCCGGCTTGTCCATCATGATTTATTTTTTATAATTGATTGTATATATTTCATTGTGTATTGATTATTGTGCGTTATTGAGAATTGTGTATTGAATATTGTGTATTGTTGAGAATTGTGTATTGATTATTGTGCGTTGTTGAGAACTGAAATTTTCATTATAGGTTTGGGTAATAGAAAAATTAAAAAAAATTAAAAATTTTGACTTTTGGCGACGGATTAATTCCGTCACCAAAAGTCTTTATTGTACTAACTTTTGGTGACGGAATATTCCGTCGCCAAAAACATTATTCTGTAGCTAAATTCACAAAACAGAAAATAAATTTAAATGCGTAAAATATAATAGCGACGGAATATCTGTCGCTAATTAATAAATAAATTCGCCACAAAAAAGTGCGTTATTAGACGACGGATTTGAAAATTCCGTTCTCCAAACTTTTAGTAACGAGCTTTTATAAGAGAAATTTTTAGCGACGGTATATCCGTCGCTAAAAATTTTTGCGACGAATTTTCCCGTCGCTAAAAGCCTTTTTTTTTGTAGTGAGAGCTACGTCGGAATGTCTATTCATTACTTTTACTTTCTCGTTTTGAATTGCCAAAGCGAGTGAGTTTTTGGCCAAAGCAAAAATTTTAACTTGTAAATTTGATGGGTGAAATTCCCTGCGTAACCTGTGAGATCTATCTAATGCATGTCCATATTTTGAATTCATTTTCTTCTTCAATTTGACTTGTAAGAACAACTTAAGAACTCTCCACCACAGCCAGTATTTTGTGTTATTGGCTTTTTAAATAGGGCCAAGTAGAATTGATCGCCTATACTTTCAAATTGCCTTGTGGGTTGGAGGGAATGGATGGAATGAAACAGCAGAGGGAGAGAATTGAACAAATTTGACTGAAAAGTATATTATTGTCCATAAAAACTTAGGAAAGTACGGTTTTGCTTTAATTGCAGTATTAATTACCACCCTCCTTAAAACTGGAGTGCTCATTTGACACAAAGAATGTGATGGAAAATGAATTGGTGGCCAAAACCCCATTGTTTATATTGTCATATATAAAGTCTTAAAGCGCTATTAAATCAAAGGGTAGTATCTTAATATCTGTTTTCATTCTTTCTTTTAAGAAGCATTCGTTTCATCTTCTAAAAAAAAATGGTGAGAAGGTATACGGAAATGGCCTCCTAGCAAATTTTCATGTTTTTTTCCGAGGAAAATGGGTGCAGGTGATATCTTATGGAGCACTAATGTATTGAAAAAGATAACAGCAAAACCAAAATTTTCATCTTACAATTTTGGTCTTGTCACGCTTTATCCTGAAATCGAGTTCTAGTTAGAACGAGTAAATTAAACGGGATACTCTTGATTTTATGTCTTGATGCACTCGCAATGCTTTTCTTTTGCACTAACATCTATCTTTGTTAGATTTTGGTAGATGATGTCAAATTTTTGGCTAAGGATTTAATTGCCGTTACATGTGTAACAAATTTTCAGATATGGTGGTGGCCGGTCTTCAGAAACCAATTCCAAACATTTCCCCATAAACCAAAGTACACACCACCGCCGACCAATTACAAACATATCACCACCAACTATCCTCCAACCACTCCCTATCAATTCCTCCACCACAAACTATCACACCACCAACAAAAACCACATCGACCAACCAACAACACACTACGACCACTGATACCCCCCCCAATTGATCCCACCGCCCACAAGCTCTGCACCCCAAATCAATCCCACCACCAAAAGCCCACAACTATCAAGCGACCCACCACCACAAGCCCATCACCACCAACACCAATTGACCACCACCACCACCACCACCACTCGATTCCACCAACATAACCCAAAAACTGCACCAGATTTACCAATCAAATTCACAACCACCACATCAGTTTTACAACAAACCCACTCCCATGTGTGTACGCGTGGAAACCCGTGATGGGAACATAAGAAAGGGGCTGTTGTTCATGTTGGTGGTCATTGGTAGTGGGGTGGAGTCTTGCTAGTGGTGGGCAACGGCGCTGTTGATTTTTGGGCTCGATTTGAATTGCTAAGGTGATGCTAGTAGGGGTATTTTTGGGTTTCCAAAAGATTTTAACGCTAAAATAAATAGGAAAATAACGGAAGAGGACCTGTGATACGCAAAGCAAAATGCGAAGGGGTGTCAGTATGATTTTCCCAAAGGAAGGGGTAGCAGGTGAATAGGACATAAACTCAGGGTACCAAGTATGATTTAGCCCAAAAAGATTGTCTACATTCCATAGAGGGAGCCATTCACGCTCCACAATTGAACGCCTTCCATCCCAGAAATGCTGACTTTTAGCCTTTGCTAGCCTACACCTACATAAATGCCCGAGCCAAGTCCTTGTGTTTCTCACTCTCTTTATCCCAGTTCCTTCTAGCCATGGCTCCACATTAGAGGATAATGAACCAAGAGAGGTATGATGGATAGCAGTACACAGGTATCCATGATGCCCAGCGTCACTGTTATTACCTTGATGTTAGACACAATCCAACTTCTGTTATCCTCAATAGAGGTATGGCCCTTGGGGTTAGCACACTATCACTTGGGAAATTTAGAGATACCCTAGTCCAACCCGTTTCTAAAATGTTCCAACTCGTTTCTAAGATGCCGAAGTATGACACCTACGATGGCACCGCGGACCCTAAGGAGTATATCTCTGAATTCTTGTCCATTATGCAACACCAAATCCCAAATGCTATCACGTGTCGCACCTTTCTACCACTCTGAAAAAGGCTACGGACACAAGGTTCGAGCTTCTCTTAGCTTGCTCCGAGAAGTTGAAAACTAACTTCGTCAATAACAAGTCATATCACCGCCATAAAGAGGAGAAGCTAATGATCGAAAAATGTGTGTTGCCCTTGCGTCTTTCGTGCAAGGAGTTCGTTAGTCCAACTTCAGCACTTCTCCTATAATCCCCCACGAACATGGAGGAATTCCCTGAGAAGGCTGAAAAGTAAATTAGGCCATAGGAAGATCAATCCCCTACTATAGACCTTATGGATAAGCTCACACGCAAATGTCGTGAAAGGAAGGACCAAAGGATGGACGACGACTCGTCTAAAACATCCAGGAGCGATGGACAATCACTGCTTGGAAGAATTCTCCTCTCTCGATCCAAAAATTCTTCATGAGATGCTTCAAACCACCGTACAACTTCACTCAATATATGAAGCAGCATGCTGCATACCCTTCAATGCATTTAATTCAGAGCCCAGAAGCTCCCAGAATTTTTGGTCAACAAGGATGGTCTCTCGTATGCTTCTTCACTCGGCCGATTGCCTGAGCTTTTGTGAAAGTTGATAGTAGGTAGAGAAGGCGGGTGGGTTGATGAGGGTTTACGTAGAGAAGGTGCGTGGATGTGGGATGCTGAACCCCATAAACATGCACGGGATATTCCAAAGAATGCATAGATTCTGATGCAGTCATGGCCTGGATCTCCACAGAAGATTCAAAGAAGCACCTAAATACTAAGGTTTGTTGCTATTTTATGACTTCATGAGATGCTTCAACCCCTGTGAAACCTCACTCAATATATGAAGCAGCATGCTGGATACCTTCAATTCATTTAATTCAAAGTTAATCCTCCAATAGTCTCCTGCATCGTCCCCTTTTCTCTATAGCACATAAGTTATTCTGGCCAAACTCCAGTCACCACTAAACTATGCTGCTTGGATATAGAAAATAAAGCCACCTATTCTGATCCCAGTGACAACAGAACTCATCGAAAGAAACACATCAAGCCCCTCAAGGTTTCAGGTCAGAATCCGTTATTTGTCGGAGAAAACAAAGGCAAACTTGCATCTAAAACTAATTGAAACAACAATCAAGCTTTGGCCATATAAACTAGACACAGACAGACAAAGAATTGGCAACCAGTCTCGAATTCAAACCCACCCCACGGGATAATATAATTCGGTTGGAGGGGAATAAAAGGAGTCCAGCGGTTTGTTCTACTTCACCTGGTATGAAGGAGAAGAATTTAAAGGAATCCAAACAGTCCCTATCCAGGCCTTAATCCTCAGCAAATACATGGATAGTCGTCAATGTATACATCTCTAACAAGTCCATGGCCTTCACGAAGAGACAAACTGACTTCCCAGTTCACCAAATCAACTTGCAATTTCTATTCATCTTGTTTTCCTCGGGAACAATAAAATCATAAACACCCCTATTCCAGCTCCAACTATTTTAAGGAATGTCAAGCCCGTCATTCTGTAGTAGATTTCATAGAAAACTTCAAATTTATAGGACAAACCTTTCAATGATACTGCTAATTGTGGACCTGAAAAGCTGAAAATAGGGGACGACGATGTCTAGTCAAGATTACTTGACACCTAAGACCTTTTGCCTTTGACATTTTCAGTCTTTCTTACAGATTTAACGTACTTCAAACACTACATCGCAGCAAACTAGGAGCTAACCTAAGTCCTACAGTACACTTCTTCATTCTAGAAATATAACCACCTAACCTATTTCACCTACTTCAAACACTATAAATCGCTGTCAACTAGGAGTTAACCTAAGTTCCTAAAGTACATAACATATAACCACCTAACCTGTTCTCATGGATATCATGTCCAAAGGAATAGTAGATTGACATTGAATAGAACTAAGGCAAACAACATAGAAAGAAGCCGATCAGTTGAAGAATATCCAAGACGTGGGCTAATCCACGAAGTAAGGGGCCACAAAAGTGGATACATATCAACAATTCTCCCAAATAATGGATTGGAAATTCTCCTGAAACAGAAAAGTTGAACAGCCAGATTGTTTCTAAGGTAGGGTAAAAACTGATTCATTAGCATCGCAAAGCTAAATGGAAGCAGCGTGTCCAGTTCTCAGCAGACAACTGATCCTCATTGCTTATGAACTCAACTATGTCTCTTTTACATCATCAGATACAAGGTCTCATGACATTTAAGGTTCCAACTTACATCACATGCTGGAGGATTGTCATAGCTTCTTTGAAGACTACCTATATCAGGCACCAAAGCATGGAAGAGAGGATGGGATAAGTAAGTTCAAATAAGTCAAACTTGTTTACATTTATGGGTAGCCAACTGATGAATAGAAGAACCACAAAAGATCAAATCTGCTCATTTACTAGGCCACCCAAAGATGGGTTTGGGGTGTTACACCATGGAAAGAATAGTCCAAGCCTTTTAAATTCATCGTCAAGCTATCCTAATACTCGTGTCCATCGCACTTGGCGCTAACTCTCGCAATCCTCAACAGAAATAAATATGCAAAGTTGCACACTAAAAACTCAAAGAAGAGAAAAAACACTTACAAAGTGAAAAACATGACCTTCATATCCTAAGCAGGCTTCTATTTCGGTAAGAAACGCTGAAGTTCAAATCAAATAGTTACGTTGACATCTATCCTCTCTGTCCAGAATTTACCAAAACCAAAGTTTCATTTCCAAGAAAATCCCAAGTTTATATCTACCACAATATAGCCAAAGACAACGGTGAACCTAATTCATTTCAAAATATAACAAGCAGAGAAAACAGCATGTAAATCAAGAAACAGGCATACGCAATCAATCCCCTGTGCTCATCCCCGCAGGAAGCCAGCTCGACCAATAGCCTCGTGCAGACCCTCGTCGACCAGATCACAAAAATGCCGGTCACCGCGAGAATCGCGGCCCCGCCTTGCGGCACAAACAGCGCAACCGCTGATAATATTACAATGGGCAGCATACAGTAACCGATCAAGCTCAAGCACCGGTACAAATCCAAGTTGCCATTTCGCCCCGCCAGCATGTTAAACACGACGTACAAGAACAAGGACGCTACGGTAACCCATCCAAGAATAATCCCAAAATGCAACTTACCGGCTAGCAACTGAAACAGCCCGAATGCCATTAGGAACAGAAACGGACCTGAGAGATCCGCGTCTTCGTGGAGATCAGACTTGACCCGAACCGGGTTCAGGATCGAGAGGGTCTTGTGCCAGATTTGTTTGGTGTTGATGCCGAGTTCTTCCAGAAGGGGCGGCTCGTCCTCGAAACCGGCGGAGCCGCCGCCGATTCCGATGTTGTTGTGGCCGAACTGGGGGGCGGAGAAGGATGTGGAGGCGGCGGTGGAGCCGATGTCGAAGGACATGAAGGGGATGCTGTTGGGGTTGGAGGAGCGTGGGGGCTGGAAGGGGGCGGTGGGGAGGCGGCGCTGCTGGGTGCCGGCGGAGCTGGGGTTGCCGCCGGACGGGAATACCACCGGCGGGACGTTGAATTCTTTCGACATGATCGGAGATCTGATACTGCGTTGCTTCAAGACTTGGGAGTGTGAGGGTTCTTTAATTTTGATTATTGAAGTACCTCTCGGGTGTTTGAAAAAAAAAAATAGTTTTGTTAAATAGCGTGTAAGATTACAAAATTAAGGTCCTATTTAAAAATCATCTGAGTTATATATATATATATATATATATATATATATATATATATATATATATATATATATATATATATATATATATATATATTTGTTTTGTAAACTGACAAAAAAAGCGTGTGGCATATAGTTTAAATTTTTTTTAATTTTTGAAAACCAGTTTTTAAAACAGGATTATTTTTTAAAACTTTTAGAGTTTTCAATTTTTGTTTTGAGACCACCCTCGTACCTAATCATCACAATTGCGACCGCTGCCCTCGGCCAGCAGGCTACTGTCGTCGGTCGGCCACCCTCGTCGGCCACCCTCTTCGGCCACTGTCATGCCCCACCACCACCATCGCCACTACCACTAAGACAAAACTCAAAATAAAAACTAATTAATCAAACACCCAAAAGAGAAAACTCAAAATAAAAACTAGATAATCAAACACTTATTCATTTTTTGTAAAAAATAAAAATTATTCTGATTTTGATTTTTTTTTTTAAAATAGAAAACAAAAATTGTAAGTGATTTCAAATAGACCTTAAAATCTGGGATTTATTACTAAAAAACTTGGATTTAGTGGCGTTTGTAAAATACTTAAGTTTTATTTTTAATTAAAAGGAGAACTTTTTGGATAGTTTTTTTTTTCCTGCTTACAAGAGTGAAACGCTATTTCCTCCTTCTCCCCCATCTCTTTTTATGTTTCCACCCTTCTCCCCACCTTGTCCTCTCTCCACGTGTCCTCGTTCTGTCCTATCGTACCATGTCGTCTTTTGCTCCATATTGAGCGGCCTTAGCCCTAGTCTCCATGACGTCACCACCATAGCCATGGCCACCCATGATCATCAACTGCTATCAGTCGTCGAGTTTTTTAACTACCGCCTTTAAACCTTCATATCTTACCATAAATTTTGGATCTAAGTGGTTTTCAACCTCCCATTCAAGTGGGTTGAGGCGCTCAATTAGAGATGCTTGAATATTCTTTGTGGGGAAGTTTCCTTGTACATTGACCTTCCTTTGTCTAGGTTATTGTGATACCCCAAAAATACCGAAAATTAATCTAATCGTGAGTTTGATTAATTAAGGGGTACTATTTTTATTACGTAGCAATACGTTGATGATGATTAAGTGTTAGGGAGCTAAATGGGAGGTTAGTTTGGCCTTGGGGGTCAAAATGTAATTTTAGAAAGTTAAAGGAGTAAAAGTGTAATTTTGAAAAATATGATGAACGTGATGCATATTTTTATTAAGTAACATCATTTTGATGATAATGAGGTGTTAGGAGGATAAAGGAGGGGTTAGGGTGATTTTGGGGTCGAATTATAATTTACTCAAAGTCGAGGGGTCAAAATGCAAATTTGAAAATTTGAGGGGCCAAAGTGCAAATAATGAAAGTTTGCAAAATGTGTCATAAGGTGGGGAGAATTCGGCCGAGTGTCTTCCACCTCTTGAGTGAATTGGGCTGACTAAGCCTCATAAACAATAAACTATTGTAGGGATAAGATGATGGAATGAAAATATAAAAGAAAATTTGTGGGGTTAAAAGTGAAAATATGAGAAAGTCATGAATAAGAGCTGGGCGTGGACAGTAACCACGAAGAACATCACTATAGCAGCTACGGGAAAAAGAGAAGGAAAAGGAAGAAGAAGCAAATGAAGGAAAGAAAGTGAAATCCAAACCCTAACGGGGTATGATTTTGAACCAAATTCGTGAAAATTGAATGAATTTATTTGTGTATACGAATACGTTATATATATATATATATATATATATATATATATATATATATATTCAGATTCAGTTGAATCATCTGATTGGGATGAAGAAATGACGATGAAATCTTGTTGGAATCATGGATCTAAGACCTAAAACAACAAAGAAATGGAAAAAACGAATTAGGGTTTGAATTATGTTAATTTCAGTGGTGTGGGTGTGTGTTCTTCATCCTTGAAGACTTAACTTGAATTGTTGGAGCTTAATTGGATGTAATTACATAAACCGAATGGATTTGGAGCTTGAAAAGATGGAAGGAAGGGAATCAGGACATGTAAGTGTAAGAAAACAAAATGGAAAGCCATATGAAGATTAAGGAAGAGCAAACCCAGGTATACGGCTGGTTCAGGGAAGAAGAAGGTTGGTGTGTGCATTCAAGGTGTAATAGTGTGTGTTTGAATCTGAACAGTGACTTGTAGGGAAACTTACCAAAATAACCCCCAGCTTATGTGAAATTACCAAAATACCCCTTGACGGCCACCGCCCCAACAAACATCTCAAAACCCCTTCAAAATAACTTTTCAGGTGTCTTACACCCTTTCTCAAACCATCAGTCCTTCAAAGCATTTTTTAGAAAAAAATTACCAAAATACCCCCTCTGGGCGGCAAATTACTGAAATGCCCCCGGGGGTTCACTATCACCGCAACGCCCAAAATCAGCTTCAAAATAACCTTTTAGGTGTTTTACAACCCTTTCTGGACTAAAAGGTCCTTTGGAAAACTTTACCGAAAAATTTACCAACATACCCCTCTCTAGGTGGCAAATTACCAAAAATGCCCCTGAGGGTTCCCGGCCTCAGAAAAATCTCAAAAGTACTTTAAAATGCTATTTTACACATCGTGAAATCATTTTTGAGCTAAAAATCATCTTAGAAAATTTTTGCCCAAAAATTCCAAACCGGTGTCCGGACCGAGCGCTTAAAAGCCCGTTCGGCCAAAATAGCTAATGACTTCAAAATGGCCCACAATCTTGGAAAATATAACTTCTCAGTGTCCCAGAGTCCTCATAAAACTTTTCTCGCAAAACTGCGTTCGTTTGATATTTTAAATTTCACCATAAATTTTTAAACTTCCCACATCCGTTCACCCCCTTCCTGATCTCGGAAAAATCAGAAATTTTTCCACGATACAGGTCTCTCAAAACTAACTAGGGTCTCTGTTTTGTACTTTGGCTAAATATGACCCTATGTATTTTTACAAATTCAAATTAGAACCTGTGTATTAAGGTTTCATCTTTAGCGACAATTACAAGTCACTGTTCAGATTCAAACACACACTATTACACCTTGAACGCACACACTAACCTTCTTATTCCCTGAACCAGCCGTATACCTGGGTTTGCTCTTCCTTAATCTTCACATGGCTTTCCAATTTTTTTTCTTACACTTACATGTCCTGATTCCCTTCCTTCCATATTTTCAAGCTCCAAATCCATTCAGTTTATGTAATTACATCCAATTAAGCTCCAACAATTCAAGTTAAGTCTTCAAGGATGAAGAACACACACTAAAACACACACCCACACCACTGAAATCAACCCAATTCAAACCCTAATTCGTTTTTCCCCTTTCTTTGTTGTTTTAGGTCTTAGATCCATGATTCCAACAAGATTTCATCATCATTTCTTCATCCTAATCAGATGATTCAACTGAATTTGATATATATATATATATATATATATATATATATATATATATATATATATATATATATATATATATATATATATATATATATATATATATATATATATATATAGGGAGCTGATCCATTGATAGCGCTAGCAAATGGAGTTAAGTTGCTAGCGCGATCTGACCGTCCATCCTGAAAGATGGACGGTCCAGATCGCGCCTTTTTCCAAAACTGATCCCCGTCCGCCATACTGTCTCGCGGACGGGAGTTTTACCTTTTTGCCCTCCTCCCATGTCCGCGAGACTGTCTCGCGGACGCCTTTCTGTTCCTGACATGTGTCAGGAAAAAGGCGTCCGCCATACTGTATGGCGGACGATCTCTAGGCTGACACATGTCAGGGCCTGTCCCCTCGGTCGCCTATAAAGTCTCGGGCGTGAGCCCCGAGAACTGTCCCCTGGTATCTGTATGGCGTCAACTCTCTCCTGCTATAAATATTTAATCAGATCGGGGTATTTATATTATTGTAGCGGACGGCGTCCCCTCTCTCGAACATCTAACCTAAAGCCGCTACCCCATCTACGGCGACTCACATCTCCGGTCACCCACATCTCCCCGCCGACACCACCGTCCTCACCTCAACGACGATCTCGATGGCTTCTGGATCGGAGACCACCTACGCCTACGATTATATTGGCAACTTGCACCTGGTAGGCAAACACTTTTTCAAAGTCATGATGCCGGGATTTGAGCATGAACTTGTAGGCTATCCCTCTTTCTCTTTCTCTGTATTTTCGTGTGTTAAAAGTTTGATCTTTTGTTTTTCTTAACCAAAACTAACCTATTTTTTGTATTTTGTGTTTGGTAGGACATACCGGAAGCATTTACCAATCAATTTACAACAATTCATGATAGTGCAAGATTATATAGCCGCAAGGGGGCATGGCAGGTTGAAATCAAGCTGAAGCCCGGCCGATCCCAAAAAAAGGAATTCGCAGAGGGTTGGAACGTCTTCGTGCGCCAGCATGGCCTCGAACTCGGGGACTTTGTAGTGTTCGAACACCTTGGGTGGTGGGATTTTCAAGTTGTAATCTTTGAACGGAGCGCTTGTGAAAAGCTTTCGTACCCCATTTGTGAACCATAGTTTATTATAATAAAAATATTTATGTTCTTGTTTATTATGTTTTCAAATTTTTTCTTGGTTAATTGTGCCTTTTTTTGTTGCCTCGATATATTGATATATTGAGATCGTTGATTATGAATTGTACATTATTTTTTGGAAAAATTGAGATTGTTGATTCCGTCGCTAAAACAAGTCTTTGGGCGTCAGTTTATTAAAATAGCATTAACGTACTATGTCGCTAAAACAAGTCTTCGGGCCAATTTATTTCAATTTATTAAAACTGCATCACGGGCGCCAATTTATTCCAATTTATTACATTACGCCACATTGTATAGTTCTATATATATAGCGGATATAAGGGGCCCTCCGCTTAGGCCGGGTTCGGGAAGGTCGGGAACTAAGGCCCCGTTTGACAAAAAAATTTTCCCTCTTTTTTCAGTTTTAAAAACAGAAAAAAAATGTCTGGTCCGTGCCAACCATTTTCTGCGGTAAGTATATCCGCGATACTATATAGCGGACAGTTTGGACTAAGTGTAGAAAAAACTAAGTGTTGGAGAGGTGGAAGTAAGTGTAGAAGAAAAAACTAAGTGTAGAAGAAAAAACTAAGGCCCCGTTTGACAAATTTTTTTTCCCTCTTTTTTTTCAGTTTTAAAAACTGAAAAAAGTGTAGAAAAAACGAAGTTTTGGAGAGGTGGAACAAAGTGTAGAAGAAAAAACTAAGTAGTGGTATTCTAAGTAGCGGACGTAGAGAACACAACCAAAAACATTCTGCGGGGCCGTCCGCTATACTATGTAGCGGACGTAGAGAAGATGTGTCGTCCGCTACATAGTATAGCGGACGTAGAGAAAACTACCAAAAGTCTAGCGTCCGCGATACTATATAGCGGACAAGGAACAGACCCGCGAGACTATATAGCGGACGGCAAATGTATATTGTCCAGCGGACAGCAAATATATATATTCAAACCCAAAAGAAAGTCCCCCTATAACTTCTACACTCTTCTTCTCCCCGTGTTCTTCCTACTCACAAATATTCCCAGCGGCGTTAGCAAGCAGATCTGCGCAATTTCTTCATAAGAGCAGCTTTAATCCCCCCCTAATAGATCACGTAAGTTCACAAAATCAATCCTTTACATGTTTCTAATCTATAGTTGTGATCAATATTGCGTTTTATGCGTGGTTTTGATTATGCATTGAGCATGTGCTAGCGGTGATGAGGATTTATATATGTATGTATTTATTCATGTGCTAGCGTTTGTAAAATCCAATTCCATAGTTTCAGTTGCAAAAAATGGAATTTATCCCTGGACCAGAAGATCCATCCGTGTTATACGACCAAGCCAACCATATCAGTACGCTCATATGGGATGGTGGAGTAAGATACATTATTTATCAACTTTCTTATTATTACGAACGTTGTTTTACCAAAAATTTTGCTCAAATTGTATTTATTAATAATTCGTAGGAAAGAGAACTTCTCACCACCGTAGAAGTATCTCGCGAGTTCACGAGATGGACCTTGAACAATTCCCAGAAAAGCATACTGCGTGGAATTGGGTTTGGGATTTTCACGCATGGGCAGATCTTTCAACAGCTTGACCGGGCCTTGATAGGTGCCCTTGTTGAGAGGTGGAGAAGTGAAACGAATACGTTTCACTTCCCGATCGGAGAGATGACGATTACCCTAGAAGATGTAGGGTTCATCTTGGGGTTGCCGGTGACGGGGCGGCCGGTAATTGCTCCTCCGTCAGACGCAACGAATAAGAGAACAGCGCGAGACTTCTTCACTTCGATACCCCAGGATCAATTTAGCACTGGTGGTATAAAGTTGAAGTGGTTGGTAGATACCTACGGGGTTTTGCCGGAAAACTATACGGGCCGTGAGCTTGTGGTGTACACAAAGGCCTTCCTCTTGTGGGTGATGGGAGCAATTTTATTCCCAACGACGTCGAAGAACACGGTCAGCGTGAAATATTTACCGTTGTTGGGTAACCTGTCGGAGGTTGGGGATTATGCCTGGGGTGCAGCGGTTCTTTCGTATCTGTACCGAGCATTGCACAAGGCAACGAGGCCCAACTCCAAAGCCATATGTGCATGTCTCTCGCTATTGCAGGTATATCATATAAATCATGTCTTCGTTATTGTGTTTTATTTTTGTTGAATCGACGATATAAATATAATTTTTTGATGTTCTCAGGTGTGGTCTTACGAACACCTTGCTCCCGGTGCACCAACGCGTAGGGATGGAACCGACAAAGTCTGGCCTCGGTTGTGTGCTTGGGAGTACAGCCGGAGGGCTAGCCACTACAAGAGGAGAGTCGATCCCCATCACAACATTACGTACTATCGAGGGGAGTTCGACCGTCTATCTCCGGGCCAAATGCGTTGGGCACCGTACATACGTTTGGCGCGACGGGTGGGAGAGTCGTTCGTCTTCACGCTCTCCGGGTTGCAGCGCACACCCCTGATCCATTTCGAGCTCGCAGAGTGGCAGCTGCCCGACCGAGCAATGCGCCATTTTGAGTTGGAGCAGGGTTTGCCAGTCGATGCCCCGGATATGAGGGTTAACAGGAACCCACCGGATGTCGGAGTGTTTGGCACCGCCAATGCGTACGAATTGTGCGCGGCCGAAATAGAGCTTTGGACTTCTTGGCAGGACACACTGGCGGCCATCGTCTCGGAGCCAGACCCCGTTATCAGCATCGATCAGTACGATGAGTGGTACTACCGCATCACGCGGAGGAGAGTAGCCCCTGTAAACTTTGAACGTGGGGAGAGGTATGCGCCTAGGGGTCAGATCGATGAGCGTATGGCATACAATCTCGTAAGTTGCCCAACAAGTCTGACTTGAACCAAATTAGTTGAATATAAATGTCTGATTGAAGTTACTTAATTTTTTATCTCTTTGGATGTAGGTTAATGCCTCGCTTGCATTCTTCCAGAAGTTGAGTGAGCGGAGGGATCTGGTGAGCGCAATGGGCGAGGATCTTTGCCAACAGGCTGCGACATTGGCTTTAGGCTGCGGGAATTTTTTACGCCAAGCATCGGGCCAGTCTTCGGGAGTAAGCCCGGGAATGGGTTATACGGGCGTCAGCCAGGGATACGGTGATCCCTCTGGACAGGCTTCAGGGGTGAGTCAGGGAGTTGTTGGTACCTCTGAAGCGGGGATGGGACAGGCTCAAGCGTCGTGGGGCGATTACAGCGGCCCCTCCTTCAATTTGTTCCCGGAACCCCTCTCTCAAGTCACGCAAGACTTTCCTTTCGGAAACTACGGTTTCTCCGAGGCACTGCCCATTGTCCCGTGGGCGGGACCAGTTGGCGGCCCCGAAGGGGAATATCAGCCGGCCGAAGAAGGAATTGGAGGCCAATATCCCCCGATCGACCCCCGAGGGCAATATCCGAAAGGGCATCCAGCCAGGCCCCTAAAGCCGCATAAATGCGATATAATCCGAGCCCGTTATTTTAGCGGGGCCCCCCAAGACGGAGCGTCGTATGACGTGGATCACCCCGAGGGCTTGGATTACAATGCCTCTTGGACAGAGATCGCCTCGCTGGCGCCAGGATCTTGGTTAGACAGCGGTGTCATCTCGCACTACGTGCAAATTCTGAGGCAAAGGTGTCGGGAGCATCCAGACATCGGTCTGCGCGTGTTTATCTTGGATGCTTTTTTCCATCAGCTCCTAGTACAAGAGTGGCACGACTGGGGCAATGCAAGGAAGGGGAGAGGCATGGCCCAGTGGAAACCGTCCCCTAACCTACAAGCATATCTTGCTAGGGATAGTCCAGTAAGCGCAAGTGTTGCCGACGTGTTTCTAATCCCCTTTTTAGGGAATGCGCACTGGTACTTGGTTTGCTACGAACCATTACAGAGCACGGTTTCAGTCGTCGACAGTCTCTACGACGATACCGACGTGATGCCTGTGATTGATATGTACCGAGGCATAGGCCAGTTGGATGCCATGGTAAGATCCTGTTTCCTTCTTGTTGTAACTTGCATATTATAAAACTGATTAATCTTATTTTGCTAGCTATGTTTAATGCTTATTATGGTTCTCGCAGAATCTTTTTGCTGCCCTGGTCAATGGTAGGCGTCGGGAGAAGGTATCGCGCAGGCCGGTCCTCATTTTCCGATTAAAGAGGAGTAGGCCCAAGCAACATAATTCCTCGGACTGCGGCGTCTTCCTCTGCATGTACATGGATTACATTTGCCGGTCTGAGAGCCTCAAGAAGACTGTCTGGAGCGAAGAATGCATACAAGACTTTAGGTATAGGATTGCTTGGCAAATTATAAATGGCCGGCCTAGAGCTATTAGGTTTATTGTAAATCCGTGTAAGGAACATAATTCCTGCGAGAGATGATGTTCCCCAATTCACATTGTAACGTTACAACACTTTTTTAACCCAAAAAATTTATTGAATGCGATTGATTTTATTGACCAATGTGATTTAACGGTGGGAAACCAAGTGTTGGATATCTGTCTATCTGCAGGGCAAGTGTTCAAAAAATAACAAAGTGATCGATAATATGTGTATCTGCGGGGCTGTCCGCTACATAGTATAGCGGACGCAGAGAAGTGAACCAAAACCAAAAAAAAACTAAGTGTTGCAGGGGGGTATTCTGCGGGGCCGTCCGCTATATAGTATAGCGGACGCAGAGAAGTAAACCAAAACCAAAAAAAAACTAAGTGTTGCAGGTGGGTATTCTGCGGGGCTGTCCGCTACATAGTATAGCGGACGCAGAGAAGTGAACCAAAACCAAAAAAAAACTAAGTGTTGTAGGGAGGTATTCTGCGGGGCTGTCCGCTACATAGTATAGCGGACGCAGAGAAGTGAACCAAAACCAAAAAAAACTAAGTGTTGTAGGGGGGGTATTCTGCGGGGATGTCCGCTACATAGTATAGCGGACGCAGAGAAGTGAACCAAAACCAAAAAAAAACTGTGTTGTAGGGGGGTATTCTGCGGGGCCGTCCGCTACATAGTATAGCGGACGCAGAGAAGTGAACCAAAACCAAAAAAAAACTAAGTGTTGTAGGGGGGTATTCTGCGGGGCTGTCCGCTACATAGTATAGCGGACGCAGAGAAGTGAACCAAAACCAAAAAAAACTAAGTGTTGTAGGGGGGGTATTCTGCGGGGATGTCCGCTACATAGTATAGCGGACGCAGAGAAGTGAACCAAAACCAAAAAAAAACTAAGTGTTGTAGGGGGGTATTCTGCGGGGCCGTCCGCTACATAGTATAGCGGACGCAGAGAAGTGAACCAAAACCAAAAAAAAACTAAGTGTTGTAGGGGGGTATTCTGCGGGCCGTCCGCTACATAGTATAGCGGACGCAGAGAAGTGAACCAAAACCAAAAAAAACTAAGTGTTGTAGGGGGGGTATTCTGCGGGGATGTCCGCTACATAGTATAGCGGACGCAGAGAAGTGAACCAAAACCAAAAAAAAACTAAGTGTTGTAGGGGGGGTATTCTGCGGGGCCGTCCGCTACATAGTATAGCGGACGCAGAGAAGTGAACAAAAACAAAAAAAACCTAAGTGTTGTAGGGGGGGTATTCTGCGGGGCTGTCCGCTACATAGTATAGCGGACGCAGAGAAGTGAACCAAAACCAAAAAAAAACTAAGTGTTGTAGGGGGGGTATTCTGCGGGGCCGTCCGCTACATAGTATAGCGGACGCAGAGAAGTGAACCAAAACCAAAAAAAACTAAGTGTTGTAGGGGGGGTATTCTTTAATACCTTAGGTTTCTAATGTTGTGCTGCGCAGTGTAGCGGACAGTGTAAGAAATCACGTATAAAAAAATGATTGTAAAGGTTATTACAAACGAGTCATTACTAAAATATTATTACAAAATGTCCGACACTTTTGATGGCTCATAAAAGATTATTACAAAATATTCAGTACACTAAAGTTCCACTGCAGCTTGTTCGTCCTCATCCTCGGCATCATCTTCTTCCCCGTCTTGCAAAGGCACTGGACTTATCCCCAGTGCCTTGTAATGGTTCCGCTTGTCGTGGTCTGTCATTTTGTTGCACAATGCACACCTTCTTAGCTTTTTTGGTTGACTTGCCGTCTCAATAGAGCTTTTCATCCGCGTAGATCTCTTGCGGCCTTTCGTTTGCGATATAATTGGATCCGAAGGCCGGATATCATTGTCGGCTCCCTCCCCCGGCTCGTCATCTTCTGATCCCGTCGTAGGCTCGGTGTCAACCGCATTGCTGACTGAAGCTGCTTCCAATTGGTCGACGATGGGCTCTTGCTGCTGAGCTACCTCGAGGAGATGTTTATATCCGACCATTGTAGCAGCACCCTTTACGGACAAACGGGTGAACATCGTCACCAGATGATTATACCGCAACGTCTCTGATTCTTCAAAGTCAGTATACGGGTGCTCCGGAAAGGAAATGGTACCGTGCAACCTGTTTGCACCTTTCGTCCAACGTGGCAGGACGTATTTATCGGGGATTGTCCTGATATTCTTCTGTGTGAAAAACCGCAGAATGTGTCTACACAGGATGCCATGGAACTCAAACTTCTTACAAACACATGTCACCGAGTCCGTCAATGTGTCGTGGGTCACCGTATAAATTCTGCGCAGCTTCTCAGGGACGAGGTCATTCACGAGCGAATAAACCTTGTACTCACGCGACGACTTTTCTGCCACCTTATATATACTGTATCGGCCCGATTTTTGCAGCTCTACTTGGTATAGCAGGAAGATCTCCTTCGTATAGACTTTGGCACCGTTCAGCTCCAGCGGGGTCTCAAGCAACCTTCTCCTTTGCTTGTACGTGGTTGCAAAGTCTGCAGCCCTTTCTTTCACGAACAACGACGCAACCGCTTTTTGTGCTGATGTGACGAAACTCTTCAAATTGGTAGCTGTACCCACATAATTATCGAACGTGGCATTCATAGATTCACTCCTGCCCGTCGTTTTCATGCCCGCAGAAAAATGACTTCTCGTGTAAACACCAATCCATTGCTCTTTGAGCCCGTACAAGTGCTGGAGCCACTCGTTGTCTTGCAATGAGTAATCCCGAACAAGCTTTTCCCACCTCTCCTCGAATTCCTCAATCGTTAATGACTTGAGGACGCATTTGTCAAAATCCTGTTTAAAGTCTGGATACTTTGCGTACATGTGATGCAGACGTTCAGGGTATTTGTTGCTTATGTGCCAAGTGCACAAGTTGTGTCGAGTATCTGGGAAGACGGTAGCAATAGCCTTCTTCATTGCCAAATCTTGATCGGTGATGATAACAGTCGGTGCTTTGAAGTTCATTGCTTCCAGCCACACCCTAAACAACCATTCAAAAGAACTCTCGCTCTCGTCCCTTAACAAGGCGAACCCGAACAGGATGGAGTGATAATGATGATTGACGCCCGTGAAAGGAGCGAACGGCATCGAGTACTTGTTGGTACGGTATGTGGTGTCGAAAGTCACGACATCCCCAAAATGCTTATAAGCTAGCCTCGAACGACCGTCGACCCAAAAAATTGTGCTAACTCGATGCTCGTCGTCAAGTTTATAGTCGAAGGTAAACTGCGGGTCCTCCATCTGCATCCGTTTCAATAGGCTCATTGTCGCTTGCGCATCATTGAGGTCATACGCGGCTCGTCTATGGGTTCGGACCGCGTTCCGAACGTCTGTCGTGTTAAAGTTTAAATTTTGAATTCCCCCAGCCTGTTCAGCAAGAACATTAATCATGTCGGTAGGTCCTAGCCGCGCATCGCTCATTGTGTGAATTAGGCTCCTCGCGACCTTACCCATCTTCTTGTGTTGATGCATCTGACTCACCTTAGAAGGGGTTACTAACGGGTGATTGTGTGCCAGTTCCAGGCTGGTAATAAGCCAATGATCTTGTTTGGCTTTATAGCTTACGAACATCTTGACCTGGCAATTCGTGCGCGCAAAGCAATCCCGTCTTCTCCGCGCATACCCTATTTCGTCATCATCACTGTCATCGTTGCCTACGCGTGTCTCATTTTGCACTGGGTTTCTGCCCCTATGACACTCGTATAAGCGAGAGCATATCCTTTTCGATACGCTGCTTGTTCTTGTAGTTTTTATTCTAATGCCAAAACCAACCCTCAATGAATAAGCTCGAAAACATTCTCCAGCTTCTTCCAACGTTTGAAAGGTTCGTCCTAGATACGGATCACTAGCATCTACGGGGGTGCTGGAGCTCGATACGAAATCAGACATTGTGAAAAAGACCTATGTAGAAATAGAATACGCTTATTATCTCAAAATTATCTTGACGATTAGACCGATTTAGGATACCATATACATAATCTCAAAAGTGTCTCCTATTTTGCTAATTATATATTTACTGAACATAACAAATTAAAATTACTAAGATAAACGGTAGCAAGATCACAAACTTTACCTTGCTTGAGTGATGCTTGAACCAAGTGTGTTACTCCAAGAAAAGCTTGAAGGGTGCTGAAAATGGAAGCAAGTGAATCTGAAAGCCCCGCAAAAATTTTGCTGAAAGAGCCGAGTAGGGATAGATTCTAGGATACCAGGGGACAGTTCTCGGGGCTCACGCCCGAGACTTTATAGGCGACCGAGGGGACAGGCCCTGACATGTGTCAGCCTAGAGATCGTCCGCCATACAGTATGGCGGACGCCTTTTTCCTGACACATGTCAGGAACAGAAAGGCGTCCGCGAGACAGTCTCGCGGACATGGGAGGAGGGCAAAAAGGTAAAACTCCCGTCCGCGAGACAGTATGGCGGACGGGGATCAGTTTTGAAAAGGCGCGATCTGGACCGTCCATCTTTCAGGATGGACGGTCAGATCGCGCTAGCAACTTAACTCCATTTGCTAGCGCTATCAATGGATCAGCTCCCATATATATATATATATATATATATATATATATATATATTATATATAAATTATATTCTTAAAACTTAAGAGAAGGAAAATAAAAAGAAATTACCTAATCATCCGGAAGTACTTCAACATCC
>JAVXUP010005198.1:0-21534 GCA_033070095.1 Escallonia herrerae | reverse complement strand
GGGTGGTGGGATTTTCAAGTTGTAATCTTTGAGCGCTTGTGAAAAACTTTCGTCCCCATTTGTGAACCATAGTTTATTATAATAAAAATATTTATGTTCTTGTTTATTATGTTTTCAAATTTTTTCTTGGTTAATTGTGCCTTTTTTTGTTGCCTCGATATATTGATATATTGAGATCGTTGATTATGAATTGTACATTATTTTTTGGAAAAATTGAGATTGTTGATTCCGTCGCTAAAACAAGTCTTTGGGCGTCAGTTTATTAAAATAGCATTAACGTACTATGTCGCTAAAACAAGTCTTCGGGCCAATTTATTTCAATTTATTAAAACTGCATCACGGGCGCCAATTTATTCCAATTTATTACATTACGCCACATTGTATAGTTCTATATATATAGCGGATATAAGGGGCCCTCCGCTTAGGCCGGGTTCGGGAAGGTCGGGAACTAAGGCCCCGTTTGACAAAAAATTTTCCCTCTTTTTTTTTTCAGTTTTAAAAACAAAAAATGTCTGGTCCGTGCCAACCATTTTCTGCGGTAAGTATATCCGCGATACTATATAGCGGACAGTTTGGACTAAGTGTAGAAAAAACTAAGTGTTGGAGAGGTGGAAGTAAGTGTAGAAGAAAAAACTAAGTGTAAGAAAAAACTAAGGCCCCGTTTGACAAATTTTTTTTACTTTTTTTTTTCAGTTTTAAAAACTGAAAAAAGTGTAGAAAAAACGAAGTTTTGGAGAGGTGGAACAAAGTGTAGAAGAAAAAACTAAGTAGTGGTATTCTAAGTAGCGGACGTAGAGAACACAACAAAAACAAAGCGGCCGTCCGCTATACTATGTAGCGGACGTAGAGAAGATGTGTCGTCCGCTACATAGTATAGCGGACGTAGAGAAAACTACCAAAACTAGCCAAAAGCTAGCTATATAGCGGACAAGGACACAGACCCGCGAGACTATAGCGGACGGCAAATGTATATTGTCCAGCGGACAGCAAATATATATATTCAAACCCAAAAGAAAGTCCCCCTATAACTTCTACACTCTTCTTCTCCCCGTGTTCTTCCTACTCACAAATATTCCCAGCGGCGTTAGCAAGCAGATCTGCGCAATTTCTTCATAAGAGCAGCTTTAATCCCCCCCTAATAGATCACGTAAGTTCACAAAATCAATCCTTTACATGTTTCTAATCTATAGTTGTGATCAATATTGCGTTTTATGCGTGGTTTTGATTATGCATTGAGCATGTGCTAGCGGTGATGAGGATTTATATATGTATGTATTTATTCATGTGCTAGCGTTTGTAAAATCCAATTCCATAGTTTCAGTTGCAAAAAATGGAATTTATCCCTGGACCAGAAGATCCATCCGTGTTATACGACCAAGCCAACCATATCAGTACGCTCATATGGGATGGTGGAGTAAGATACATTATTTATCAACTTTCTTATTATTACGAACGTTGTTTTACCGTTCATTTTGCTCAAATTGTATTTATTAATAATTCGTAGGAAAGAGAACTTCTCACCACCGTAGAAGTATCTCGCGAGTTCACGAGATGGACCTTGAACAATTCCCAGAAAAGCATACTGCGTGGAATTGGGTTTGGGATTTTCACGCATGGGCAGATCTTTCAACAGCTTGACCGGGCCTTGATAGGTGCCCTTGTTGAGAGGTGGAGAAGTGAAACGAATACGTTTCACTTCCCGATCGGAGAGATGACGATTACCCTAGAAGATGTAGGGTTCATCTTGGGGTTGCCGGTGACGGGGCGGCCGGTAATTGCTCCTCCGTCAGACGCAACGAATAAGAGAACAGCGCGAGACTTCTTCACTTCGATACCCCAGGATCAATTTAGCACTGGTGGTATAAAGTTGAAGTGGTTGGTAGATACCTACGGGGTTTTGCCGGAAAACTATACGGGCCGTGAGCTTGTGGTGTACACAAAGGCCTTCCTCTTGTGGGTGATGGGAGCAATTTTATTCCCAACGACGTCGAAGAACACGGTCAGCGTGAAATATTTACCGTTGTTGGGTAACCTGTCGGAGGTTGGGGATTATGCCTGGGGTGCAGCGGTTCTTTCGTATCTGTACCGAGCATTGCACAAGGCAACGAGGCCCAACTCCAAAGCCATATGTGCATGTCTCTCGCTATTGCAGGTATATCATATAAATCATGTCTTCGTTATTGTGTTTTATTTTTGTTGAATCGACGATATAAATATAATTTTTTGATGTTCTCAGGTGTGGTCTTACGAACACCTTGCTCCCGGTGCACCAACGCGTAGGGATGGAACCGACAAAGTCTGGCCTCGGTTGTGTGCTTGGGAGTACAGCCGGAGGGCTAGCCACTACAAGAGGAGAGTCGATCCCCATCACAACATTACGTACTATCGAGGGGAGTTCGACCGTCTATCTCCGGGCCAAATGCGTTGGGCACCGTACATACGTTTGGCGCGACGGGTGGGAGAGTCGTTCGTCTTCACGCTCTCCGGGTTGCAGCGCACACCCCTGATCCATTTCGAGCTCGCAGAGTGGCAGCTGCCCGACCGAGCAATGCGCCATTTTGAGTTGGAGCAGGGTTTGCCAGTCGATGCCCCGGATATGAGGGTTAACAGGAACCCACCGGATGTCGGAGTGTTTGGCACCGCCAATGCGTACGAATTGTGCGCGGCCGAAATAGAGCTTTGGACTTCTTGGCAGGACACACTGGCGGCCATCGTCTCGGAGCCAGACCCCGTTATCAGCATCGATCAGTACGATGAGTGGTACTACCGCATCACGCGGAGGAGAGTAGCCCCTGTAAACTTTGAACGTGGGGAGAGGTATGCGCCTAGGGGTCAGATCGATGAGCGTATGGCATACAATCTCGTAAGTTGCCCAACAAGTCTGACTTGAACCAAATTAGTTGAATATAAATGTCTGATTGAAGTTACTTAATTTTTTATCTCTTTGGATGTAGGTTAATGCCTCGCTTGCATTCTTCCAGAAGTTGAGTGAGCGGAGGGATCTGGTGAGCGCAATGGGCGAGGATCTTTGCCAACAGGCTGCGACATTGGCTTTAGGCTGCGGGAATTTTTTGCGCCAAGCATCGGGCCAGTCTTCGGGAGTAAGCCCGGGAATGGGTTATACGGGCGTCAGCCAGGGATACGGTGATCCCTCTGGACAGGCTTCAGGGGTGAGTCAGGGAGTTGTTGGTACCTCTGAAGCGGGGATGGGACAGGCTCAAGCGTCGTGGGGCGATTACAGCGGCCCCTCCTTCAATTTGTTCCCGGAACCCCTCTCTCAAGTCACGCAAGACTTTCCTTTCGGAAACTACGGTTTCTCCGAGGCACTGCCCATTGTCCCGTGGGCGGGACCAGTTGGCGGCCCCGAAGGGGAATATCAGCCGGCCGAAGAAGGAATTGGAGGCCAATATCCCCCGATCGACCCCCGAGGGCAATATCCGAAAGGGCATCCAGCCAGGCCCCTAAAGCCGCATAAATGCGATATAATCCGAGCCCGTTATTTTAGCGGGGCCCCCCAAGACGGAGCGTCGTATGACGTGGATCACCCCGAGGGCTTGGATTACAATGCCTCTTGGACAGAGATCGCCTCGCTGGCGCCGGGATCTTGGTTAGACAGCGGTGTCATCTCGCACTACGTGCAAATTCTGAGGCGAAGGTGTCGGGAGCATCCAGACATCGGTCTGCGCGTGTTTATCTTGGATGCTTTTTTCCATCAGCTCCTAGTACAAGAGTGGCACGACTGGGGCAATGCAAGGAAGGGGAGAGGCATGGCCCAGTGGAAACCGTCCCCTAACCTACAAGCATATCTTGCTAGGGATAGTCCAGTGAGCGCAAGTGTTGCCGACGTGTTTCTAATCCCCTTTTTAGGGAATGCCCACTGGTACTTGGTTTGCTACGAACCATTACAGAGCACGGTTTCAGTCGTCGACAGTCTCTACGACGATACCGACGTGATGCCTGTGATTGATATGTACCGAGGCATAGGCCAGTTGGATGCCATGGTAAGATCCTGTTTCCTTCTTGTTGTAACTTGCATATTATAAAACTGATTAATCTTATTTTGCTAGCTATGTTTAATGCTTATTATGGTTCTCGCAGAATCTTTTTGCTGCCCTGGTCAATGGTAGGCGTCGGGAGAAGGTATGCGCAGGCCGGTCCTCATTTTCCGATTAAAGAGGAGTAGGCCCAAGCAACATAATTCCTCGGACTGCGGCGTCTTCCTCTGCATGTACATGGATTACATTTGCCGGTCTGAGAGCCTCAAGAAGACTGTCTGGAGCGAAGAATGCATACAAGACTTTAGGTATAGGATTGCTTGGCAAATTATAAATGGCCGGCCTAGAGCTATTAGGTTTATTGTAAATCCGTGTAAGGAACATAATTCCTGCGAGAGATGATGTTCCCCAATTCACATTGTAACGTTACAACACTTTTTTAACCCAAAAAATTTATTGAATGCGATTGATTTTATTGACCAATGTGATTTAATGGTGGGAAACCAAGTGTTGGATATCTGTCTATCTGCAGGGCAAGTGTTCAAAAAATAACAAAGTGATCGATAATATGTGTATCTGCGGGGCTGTCCGCTACATAGTATAGCGGACGCAGAGAAGTGAACCAAAACCAAAAAAAAACTAAGTGTTGCAGGGGGGTATTCTGCGGGGCCGTCCGCTAAGTAAACCAAAACCAAAAAAAAACTAAGTGTTGCAGGGGGGTATTCTGCGGGGCTGTCCGCTACATAGTATAGCGGACGCAGAGAAGTGAACCAAAACCAAAAAAAAACTAAGTGTTGTAGGGGGGTATTCTGCGGGGCTGTCCGCTACATAGTATAGCGGACGCAGAGAAGTGAACCAAAACCAAAAAAAACTAAGTGTTGCAGGGGGGTATTCTGCGGGGCTGTCCGCTACATAGTATAGCGGACGCAGAGAAGTGAACCAAAACCAAAAAAAAACTAAGTGTTGTAGGGGGGTATTCTGCGGGGCTGTCCGCTACATAGTATAGCGGACGCAGAGAAGTGAACCAAAACCAAAAAAAAACTAAGTGTTGCAGGGGGGTATTCTGCGGGGCTGTCCGCTACATAGTATAGCGGACGCAGAGAAGTGAACCAAAACCAAAAAAAAACTAAGTGTTGTAGGGGGGTATTCTGCGGGGCTGTCCGCTACATAGTATAGCGGACGCAGAGAAGTGAACCAAAACAAAAAAAAACTAAGTGTTGCAGGGGGGTATTTGCGGGGCCGTCCGCTAAGTAAACCAAAACCAAAAAAAAACTAAGTGTTGCAGGGGGGTATTCTGCGGGGCTGTCCGCTACATAGTATAGCGGACGCAGAGAAGTGAACCAAAACCAAAAAAAAACTAAGTGTTGCAGGGGGGTATTCTGCGGGGCTGTCCGCTACATAGTATAGCGGACGCAGAGAAGTGAACCAAAACCAAAAAAAAACTAAGTGTTGTAGGGGGGTATTCTGCGGGGCTGTCCGCTACATAGTATAGCGGACGCAGAGAAGTGAACCAAAACCAAAAAAAACTAAGTGTTGTAGGGGGGTATTCTGCGGGGATGTCCGCTACATAGTATAGCGGACGCAGAGAAGTGAACCAAAACCAAAAAAAAACTAAGTGTTGTAGGGGGGTATTCTGCGGGGCCGTCCGCTACATAGTATAGCGGACGCAGAGAAGTGAACCAAAACCAAAAAAAAACTAAGTGTTGTAGGGGGGTATTCTGCGGGGCTGTCCGCTACATAGTATAGCGGACGCAGAGAAGTGAACCAAAACCAAAAAAAAACTAAGTGTTGTAGGGGGGTATTCTGCGGGGCTGTCCGCTACATAGTATAGCGGACGCAGAGAAGTGAACCAAAACCAAAAAAAACTAAGTGTTGTAGGGGGGTATTCTGCGGGGCTGTCCGCTACATAGTATAGCGGACGCAGAGAAGTGAACCAAAACCAAAAAAAAACTAAGTGTTGTAGGGGGGTATTCTGCGGGGCTGTCCGCTACATAGTATAGCGGACGCAGAGAAGTGAACCAAAACCAAAAAAAACTAAGTGTTGTAGGGGGGGTATTCTGCGGGGATGTCCGCTACATAGTATAGCGGACGCAGAGAAGTGAACCAAAACCAAAAAAAAACTAAGTGTTGTAGGGGGGGTATTCTGCGGGGCCGTCCGCTACATAGTATAGCGGACGCAGAGAAGTAAACCAAAACAAAAAAAACCTAAGTGTTGTAGGGGGGGTATTCTGCGGGGCTGTCCGCTACATAGTATAGCGGACGCAGAGAAGTGAACCAAAACCAAAAAAAAACTAAGTGTTGTAGGGGGGTATTCTGCGGGGCCGTCCGCTACATAGTATAGCGGACGCAGAGAAGTGAACAAAAACAAAAAAAACCTAAGTGTTGTAGGGGGGGTATTCTGCGGGGCTGTCCGCTACATAGTATAGCGGACGCAGAGAAGTGAACCAAAACCAAAAAAAAACTAAGTGTTGTAGGGGGGGTATTCTGCGGGGCCGTCCGCTACATAGTATAGCGGACGCAGAGAAGTGAACCAAAACCAAAAAAAACTAAGTGTTGTAGGGGGGGTATTCTTTAATACCTTAGGTTTCTAATGTTGTGCTGCGCAGTGTAGCGGACAGTGTAAGAAATCACGTATAAAAAAATGATTGTAAAGGTTATTACAAACGAGTCATTACTAAAATATTATTACAAAATGTCCGACACTTTTGATGGCTCATAAAAGATTATTACAAAATATTCAGTACACTAAAGTTCCACTGCAGCTTGTTCGTCCTCATCCTCGGCATCATCTTCTTCCCCGTCTTGCAAAGGCACTGGACTTATCCCCAGTGCCTTGTAATGGTTCCGCTTGTCGTGGTCTGTCATTTTGTTGCACAATGCACACCTTCTTAGCTTTTTTGGTTGAGTTGCCGTCTCAATAGAGCTTTTCATCCGCGTAGATCTCTTGCGGCCTTTCGTTTGCGATATAATTGGATCCGAAGGCCGGATATCATTGTCGGCTCCCTCCCCCGGCTCGTCATCTTCTGATCCCGTCGTAGGCTCGGTGTCAACCGCATTGCTGACTGAAGCTGCTTCCAATTGGTCGACGATGGGCTCTTGCTGCTGAGCTACCTCGAGGAGATGTTTATATCCGACCATTGTAGCAGCACCCTTTACGGACAAACGGGTGAACATCGTCACCAGATGATTATACCGCAACGTCTCTGATTCTTCAAAGTCAGTATACGGGTGCTCCGGAAAGGAAATGGTACCGTGCAACCTGTTTGCACCTTTCGTCCAACGTGGCAGGACGTATTTATCGGGGATTGTCCTGATATTCTTCTGTGTGAAAAACCGCAGAATGTGTCTACACAGGATGCCATGGAACTCAAACTTCTTACAAACACATGTCACCGAGTCCGTCAATGTGTCGTGGGTCACCGTATAAATTCTGCGCAGCTTCTCAGGGACGAGGTCATTCACGAGCGAATAAACCTTGTACTCACGCGACGACTTTTCTGCCACCTTGTATATACTGTATCGGCCCGATTTTTGCAGCTCTACTTGGTATAGCAGGAAGATCTCCTTCGTATAGACTTTGGCACCGTTCAGCTCCAGCGGGGTCTCAAGCAACCTTCTCCTTTGCTTGTACGTGGTTGCAAAGTCTGCAGCCCTTTCTTTCACGAACAACGACGCAACCGCTTTTTGTGCTGATGTGACGAAACTCTTCAAATTGGTAGCTGTACCCACATAACTATCGAACGTGGCATTCATAGATTCACTCCTGCCCGTCGTTTTCATGCCCGCAGAAAAATGACTTCTCGTGTAAACACCAATCCATTGCTCTTTGAGCCCGTACAAGTGCTGGAGCCACTCGTTGTCTTGCAATGAGTAATCCCGAACAAGCTTTTCCCACCTCTCCTCGAATTCCTCAATCGTTAATGACTTGAGGACGCATTTGTCAAAATCCTGTTTAAAGTCTGGATACTTTGCGTACATGTGATGCAGACGTTCAGGGTATTTGTTGCTTATGTGCCAAGTGCACAAGTTGTGTCGAGTATCTGGGAAGACGGTAGCAATAGCCTTCTTCATTGCCAAATCTTGATCGGTGATGATAACAGTCGGTGCTTTGAAGTTCATTGCTTCCAGCCACACCCTAAACAACCATTCAAAAGAACTCTCGCTCTCGTCCCTTAACAAGGCGAACCCGAACAGGATGGAGTGATAATGATGATTGACGCCCGTGAAAGGAGCGAACGGCATCGAGTACTTGTTGGTACGGTATGTGGTGTCGAAAGTCACGACATCCCCAAAATGCTTATAAGCTAGCCTCGAACGACCGTCGACCCAAAAAATTGTGCTAACTCGATGCTCGTCGTCAAGTTTATAGTCGAAGGTAAACTGCGGGTCCTCCATCTGCATCCGTTTCAATAGGCTCATTGTCGCTTGCGCATCATTGAGGTCATACGCGGCTCGTCTATGGGTTCGGACCGCGTTACGAACGTCTGTCGTGTTAAAGTTTAAATTTTGAATTCCCCCAGCCTGTTCAGCAAGAACATTAATCATGTCGGTAGGTCCTAGCCGCGCATCGCTCATTGTGTGAATTAGGCTCCTCGCGACCTTACCCATCTTCTTGTGTTGATGCATCTGACTCACCTTAGAAGGGGTTACTAACGGGTGATTGTGTGCCAGTTCCAGGCTGGTAATAAGCCAATGATCTTGTTTGGCTTTATAGCTTACGAACATCTTGACCTGGCAATTCGTGCGCGCAAAGCAATCCCGTCTTCTCCGCGCATACCCTATTTCGTCATCATCACTGTCATCGTTGCCTACGCGTGTCTCATTTTGCACTGGGTTTCTGCCCCTATGACACTCGTATAAGCGAGAGCATATCCTTTTCGATACGCTGCTTGTTCTTGTAGTTTTTATTCTAATGCCAAAACCAACCCTCAATGAATAAGCTCGAAAACATTCTCCAGCTTCTTCCAACGTTTGAAAGGTTCGTCCTAGATACGGATCACTAGCATCTACGGGGGTGCTGGAGCTCGACACGAAATCAGACATTGTGAAAAAGACCTATGTAGAAATAGAATACGCTTATTATCTCAAAATTATCTTGACGATTAGACCGATTTAGGATACCATATACATAATCTCAAAAGTGTCTCCTATTTTGCTAATTATATATTTACTGAACATAACAAATTAAAATTACTAAGATAAACGGTAGCAAGATCACAAACTTTACCTTGCTTGAGTGATGCTTGAACCAAAAGTGTGTTACTCCAAGAAAAGCTTGAAGGGTGCTGAAAATGGAAGCAAGTGAATCTGAAAGCCCCGCATAAATTTTGCTGAAAGAGCCGAGTAGGGATAGATTCTAGGATACCAGGGGACAGTTCTCGGGGCTCACGCCCGAGACTTTATAGGCGACCGAGGGGACAGGCCCTGACATGTGTCAGCCTAGAGATCGTCCGCCATACAGTATGGCGGACGCCTTTTTCCTGACACATGTCAGGAACAGAAAGGCGTCCGCGAGACAGTCTCGCGGACATGGGAGGAGGGCAAAAAGGTAAAACTCCCGTCCGCGAGACAGTATGGCGGACGGGGATCAGTTTTGGAAAAAGGCGCGATCTGGACCGTCCATCTTTCAGGATGGACGGTCAGATCGCGCTAGCAACTTAACTCCATTTGCTAGCGCTATCAATGGATCAGCTCCCTATATATATATATATATATATATATATATATATATATATATATATATATATATATATATATATATATATATATATATGGGCGTGATCTATTGCTCGGGAATAAGTTGCCAGCGTGATCTGGCCTTTTATCCTTAGCTGATGGACGGACCAGATCTAATTTTTTAAAAAAAAAAAACAAACGCCGTTCACTACATTATCTAGCGGACGATGATTTTGACCAAAATACATCGACGGTACGAAAGGATTCGCAAGCAAATGGGCTAGGGGTGGGGGCAGTATTGTAAATTTTACTATCCGTCACATAACGTAGCAGACGGTGAAATTTACTTTAAAAAATATATCTGGCCCGTCCATCCCCGATGGATGGACGGCCAGACGGCGCTAGCAACTTTCCTTAAGTTGTCAGCACGTGTAACGGATCATATCCCTCACAAAAATTCTTCCGAATTTTTCAAAAAGCTATAATGCACATATTTTTTCATTATGTAGAATTCAAGTTGGTCCCCAGATGGCTAAATTCGTATTACTCCACTAGGAATGAATAACTTGGGAGCGAATATAATAGCTAGAAATTACAATTAAGGATGAAGTTGTGAGCACAAAGAAGAACGTGAAAGTAAAAAGTATCGGATGGGGATGTCTTCCGTATGTTTTTTTACTTGCCTTTTTGACATGTTTTGTTACCCTCCCTGTTAATCTTGGTATATATTTCTACTCTTCTCTCTCTCAAAAAAAAAAAAAGTAAAAAGTGCATTATTCTGCTGCTACAATGGTGATCAATGTACAGATATTACATTCGTGTAAAAAGATACCAGTCATTTGTTTGTTTGCCTATATGCTACGTCTTCTCAGGTGATCATCTAACGCTAATACTTTGGTTGACTACACTTGTGGCTCTTGTGAACATAGTAGGAGAACAAGTTTATTTGTTGTGTGTTTCTTTATAGTTCAGAGCTTCATTTAGAGCTTTACTAGGAACTGCGTATCATATTATGTTCTTCTGCAAATATTAAGTTTGTAGTCGTTAGCTAAAACGACTATCTATCTATCTATTTTTTGTCGCTAGAAAATATAATTTTATAGGGGCGTGGATGGGTGTTGGGCGTTTTCATTGGGAGGAAGGGAAGAGGGAGGGGGGCTCCTCTAATCAGACCTAGATAATAGCTGCACTAATCTTTCATGGATTGTTGCAGGCAAGTTGGTCCTGTCAAGTGCTTGTGTGCATCAGAGTTGAGGATTTTTTTAGCACAACACGCAGACAGAAAAGTAAGTTTAGCAAATACTTGAGAGCTCTACACTTACAAGGACAACATACCGCAAAATGGGCAACATCTTTCTTATCAATGTATTCCAGTGTTTGAAGAATGTATCCTAGAACGTGGAACAAGTTGCTCATCAATTTATTCACATATTGCTTTCTGAAAGCAGGTAAGTTCAAGATGGGGGAACGAAGAAGACGAGTCGATTTAGGAGACATCCTAAAAAACAAACTACGACACACTAATATGTTCATTTGCACCCTTCCCTCTGCAGTGTGTACCAGCTGAATCTGAGTGTAACGGCTCCGGCGAGATTGAGTGCAATGCTACCAATTAATGGCATCACGAGTAAAAGCAAATAAGGGGATACACAGATTGTCGGATCTCAGAAGCACTTGATCCGCAAAATAACTAACTGCCACTCCCTTCTTGGGTAAATGCATCAGGGTTATCTGCACTATCCGTTGCAGCACACAGAGCCTTCCAGATAGGAACTAAAAGTTTCAAGGGTGGACGGAATTCCTGGAAAATAGAGTCAACCGTATGAAGCACACTTAAACAAAATAAAGAAAATAAAAGCAGGATTACAAATAAAAAGACGAACTCAGGGTGTGGGGTGGGTGGTAGGAGGAGGAGGTGAAAAAAGAACTTTCTGGACATAGTACCCTTTTTTTCTGATAAGTCTGGACATAGTACCCATCCAACATAGTTCTTCTTTCAATAATGCTGTTGTATTAATTGATTATAAAGTAGATCATCCTCCAAATCTTAAAAACGTCACCATGAAAGAAAATCAAGTACCTTGAAAACTAGCGTGAGTTCTTCTTCCCCACGTACAATCAGTGACAAGGTCCAGTAACATGTAACTGGTGTCACACATTCGTTCACCACTGCTTTCAAAATCTTGTCGATTGGTATAAACCGGCGGATTATTCTCCCACTGTATTAAGGGGCAAGCAATAAACATGCCTCTGTTAGAGATGCCTGTGACTTGAACAAAAAAGGATATGGTTACCTCATCCTTTAATGGATTCTTAGGTCAGTAAAGCCAAAAAGCAGCCAAATACTGCTGTCTTTACGAGGCTACAAACACCAGAAGTACTTATTTGACGTCTTGGAGGACTAAAAGCAAGGAAAAGAGAAAAGTATCCGATTCAATAGTTCACGAGGATTAAATTGGGACATAACTAAAATGATTGGCAATACGTAGCACATACTCTACACCATGTTTGCTGAAGAAAGAGGAAAACTATTTGAGTGCCAAATTGAAAACCTGGCAGTCATAACAGAGATATTGGCTTATGTTTGATGATCCCCAGATACATATGGAAAAAATTACAAGGAGTTTAGTTGGGAAAAGGTTTCGTTTCAGATGAAAGTAAATAATCAAAAGCTAATAATTGCCGGGCGGCACATATTAATAGTTCATTTCCTTGATCTTTTTTTGTGAATATTGTAAAACAAATATCAAAATGTGAACATGCATTAAAGCTTCTGACCGACTGCGCCTTAAAACAATGGTAAGGTTGCCCCATTATGACTTGGCTTCGAGAAAACTTCTCCTGAACGGTGGAGTAAGCTGCATACACATAAACCCTCTCCAAACCCTGCAATGGCAGGAGCCTTTTCCATTGGCCGCCATTTTAGTTTGCAGAGAGCTAAGATTCACTCTGAATGAACAAAGCCTTCTCACATTTGACAGGATAATGAAGTACCTTCTGTAATGTGTTTCAAGCTGGACACCGAAAGCTGGCATGATAATAACGGATTCTGAGACATTCAAACCCAAAATAATGAGGTCACCTTTTCAGAGTAAATCCGAAGGCACAAGATAACGCATATAAGTACATACATATAAGCTTTTTTGTTCTTCTTCCTAAGACAAGAATAAGGCATTGTAAAGTTATATGAAGAACTTGCCTTCTCATACCACATTCATCCACTGAAAAGTATCACTTTATAGAAGTCTTGGAACAGTCAGGGAGAATAGAAATGTGCTCTACACACGTTTGAAGTACATGAGAGCCAAAACGGTGCCAGCTAAATTTTTTCGTAAGTGACGTGCCCAAGGTTTCAACCATGTCAGTGAGGGATAGTTAACATATGAAGGTAGAGGTTTCCATGATAAGGGACAATAACTGAGATGTAATATTCCACAAAGTACATGTCTGGAATAAAGCAACTGGTTCACAATGTTTTTAGTAACAAATAGTTTTGACTTTTATTTAACCAAGTTCGGTTAGAACGTAACAAGAACGAATAGCAAATCTTAAGCATATATATCCAAATCACCTTTCAGCCGTGGATAGATAATGGAATAAAAAACAAATTAAAGTACAACTAGACATGTGAGCGAAATATATATGTAAAAGTAAAAGAAGGCATACGAACAAAGCTAAAGGCAATCTCATAATCCAAGTATGGCTTTCTAGAACTTCAGGAACAGAAGCTCCTCACCTTTCTCAATGGGCTTCTGAAAGAACAGTTTGACAAAGAATGCACATAAAATCAGGCTCCAAAGAAGAGCCATGGCCAACTTGTCCTGTCAAAATGGGAAACAATTTAAAAGATGACTCAAAGGGAAACTTGTCATATGAGTATGAAAGCAAAATCATAAACAATGTTTACAAGATTAGTAATTAGTTTTGCATGTTATTCTTGAGAGTTTGACAAGCGAACGAAGTCGAGGCATAAATAATGTGTGTTCAACAATGAATGCATTTGTGATTCCAGCAATAAAAGGTGGGACAAATAGCAGCCGATTAACCATTCTTACATTCATACAAAGAAACTGCAATACACTGTTTCCATTTTACGAAAAATTTTGAACTGCAATAAACTTCAATTTAATACACAACTTAATATTCAAAGCAAAACATGAGGAAGAGATTCACAATATGAACCAGTCCAGATGCAGTCCATTCTATATATTCCAAAGCCATGTGCTAATGCAACTATACATCGTAGTTCTTGGCTTCCAAATTGAGTCCTCTTTAACAGATTCCTAGGTCTCAAATAGTTAACATTTACGTTAAAGTGACTCAAATTTAGGAACGGAGAAGTCACAAATGATATAAGCATATTAACTTGACGCGGATGCAGTGCGAGAGCAGGATTTGTTAGTGCACAATGAGTAAAAGTTTTAGGAGCATTATGGGTGCATAAATTGTGTACCTTGACGAAAAAAAGAAACAAGGGATTGGCTATGAGAATAAAAGAAGATAGGTTGAAGATGACGCTCTTTGCGGCATTTCGTCGTGCAATTACATGGTGTGTATCGATGGCTTCAATCGGGCCCTTATCTACATCGTGTATGTATGTGTATCCCCCATTTGTAATAGAATGGGGTTCCACCATTTCACACAGACCTAGGGTTTAACCATATTTAGCGGCTGCAATTGGCGGTGGCGGAAACTTTGTTGAGGTGGTGACGGGTGGTGATAGGTGACGGAATGGGCCGTAGCTGGTGGCCGTCGGCGGTTGTTGCAGATTAGAGAGTAAAAATCTTTTGGGCTGCGTTTGGTAGTAGACATTCACCTACTATTGACTACCGTAAGTTAGAGCGTCCAAATTCATTTTTGGACTAATTACAATTATGTCCCTGAGATTTGAGGATAATTACATGCGAGGATACAAAGTTTCAAAATGTAATATACGTGACCAAAAACGTTAAAAAAAGTAACACTTTTATCCAACCGTCAGTATTCCGTCCAAAAAGTGTAATTCTCGTCATTACATATTTTGAAAATGACAATACTACCCCTGCACAGTATATCGTGAATAATTTGATATCCTAATTTTTTCTCTCAACAATTTAAACCCTAAATCTGAAGTCATCGCCGGTAGCCCCCCTCCGCCGCCAGCAGCCCCCCTCCCCCGCCCCACGCCGCCAGCAGCCCCCCTCACCCCACCATCCTGCAGAACCACCCCACCACGCCGGCAAGCCCCTTGGCAAACCCAAGCTACCGAGACGCCTCCGGCAAGCTCCTTGGCAAACCCACGCCGTCGGCAGTCCCCCTCGCCCCACCACGCCGGCAAGCCCTTGGTGAGGGAGGGAGGAAGACTGGATGGGAAGGAGACAGATCTGGCCATTGTAACCACGACGATCGCACCGGTGGGCGCTATGGTGCAAGCCCATTGTGGTGGTGATGGCGCTGCCTTGCTGGTGGTCACGATGGCGAGCATCTCGAAGGAGGAGGCCGGTGTCGCGACGTAGCTCGGTGATGCTTGCGATCTCGGACGGCGAGGGGTACGGAGGTAGGTCGCGGCGATGATGGTGGCGACCGGTATGGTGACAGGCAGATCGGGAGTGAGACCGCGATCTTGTGGCGCCGGTGCCTCACCGAAGGGCCTGCTACTGCGCTGACGGTGATCGGTTGCCGCCGAGGAAGGGGTTGTGGGCATGACGGGGTGGGCGGATGAAGGGGAAGGGGGAGGCAGACGGCTTGGGGGTGGGGGTGGAGGCGGGGGTGTGGGGGGTGGGTGCTGGGTGTGGGGAGAGAAAGAGGTAAACGACGTGGGGGTGGGGTGGGGGTGCTGGGTGTGGGGAGAGGAAGAATAAACAATAAATTAAGTGGGTAATTTATTTTAAAGTCAGGGGGGCAATCAAGTCTTTTTGTCAAAACCGTTAAGTATTTTTGTATTCCGTTTGTCAATGGACATAAGTGTTACATTTTGAAACTTTATGTCCTCGCGTGTAATTACCCCAAAACCTCAGGGATATAGGTGTAATTAGCCCTTCATTTTTTTCCTTTCTTTTTCTGATTTTTTTTCTTTTTTTTTTTGGATGGGAGTAGATTAAATTGAATTAATGTTTGCTGCTTCCATCACCCTACAACTAGCTTTTAACCCGCGCGTTCATGCGAATAAGATTTATCAAAATTACCACAATGTCAAATAAAAAAGAACAAACAACAATATATTTTGAAGTCATAATAAGTTCAACATAATTTTAAGGGAAGTACTTTGATGAACATATCCATTCAACCTGTAAACGTTAATATTGTAATTATCTTCTTCCCTTTTCTCTTTTAAGAGATTGAAGAAAAAATCTGAAAAAATGGATGCTGCAATTAGGTAAAGCAAAAAAAAAATTCATTAATCGTATTAGACTTAAGAAAATGTTAGATTTATTACAGATAAGCGGGTTGACTTTTTGTTAAAACAAAGTGTGCATTGATGTTGATTAAACACATGTTTCTGAAACTGTACATTATTTTGACAAAAGTTTTGTAAATTCTGTCATTATGGCTAGCAAAAAATGTTTAAGTAAAGCAAACCCGATATAAGCCATTAAATCAAATAAGTTTAACTTAACTTCATATCTTTGACTAAAGATTCAAAATTAATCAAAAGTCAGTGCTGCTTAGGCAATGAAATGATAAAAAAAAAGCCGATAAATCGATATAAATTGTAAACTCATGAGCATAGCTTCCTTCAAACTTTTAGTGTATATAACTAATAACACAAATATTAACCCTACGCAACTTAGAGAAATTGATGTAGAAAAAAGCATACACAATGTTCTTATATAATAGATGGTAAAAGAATTACAAAAATGCAATGCTTGCCATATCATTTGTGATAAATTCCATACAACATATATGTCTTCATTTGTAGGAAAATGCAAATTCTATTTCGCATACGTGCTTGCATCTGAAGTTATTTTTATTGTAGGATATAAGATATCGCAATGTAATATTGGTCAAAGTATAACTCACGACATTAAGCAAATGGCCAAAGAAATAATTAAATGCATGGAAGTGATCCACAATTTAAGCATGATATCTTTGTAATCTTTTGCGCAACCTAAAAAATTACTACAATAGCAACCACAAAGGATTAAAAGGTGAAAATAAAAGTACATCAAATTGTATAAGATCACGTAAGTACGTCACATAAGAAAAGGAGTATAATATGACATATTAAAAATTCTTTTTTGTTCAAAGATAGGAATACTTAATCCAATTAAATACTCAAAAGAATAAGCTAAAAATTCAAGTATGGGTGTGCAAAAAATAGAAAAATCTATACTTGCTTTGGGTTGAACATGCATATAACAGAAACTAAAGCAAAAAAGATTGACATGGGGAGCTGCTAAAATTTGCAGTAAGAAAATAAATGTAAAATTTTATTATTATATTGTGAAGATGCTATGAAAGACAACAATGTTCTTTTCTGGAAAACCAATGCCAATTCCTCGAATTTTTCAATATTAGCAAACAACATCCTCGATCATAAAAAAAATATCATGAAAAAGTAAAAACGAAAGGCAAAATATAGAGGAATATTAATTACTATAAACAGAAAAAGTGAATATAGGTATTAGAGGTAATTTGGCGTGGGACTATGTGACTACTTTGGAACATATCTTTTATAGGCTGAAAGAGAGAAAAATCAGAAGAGATTTTAGAATAATTTTATTTGAATCTTAAATTAACACTAAGGATGACAATCACATAATTAATCAGATAGGAGAGAGAAACATTTGAGCAAATTTTCTCCAAAAGTTTAGGCTAATCAAGTGGGCGTGAGAGAGGCAATAAAAGCCTTTAAAAAAAGAGGAATGCAATTAGTTGATAAAGTAGGATGAGATAAGTTGTAACATAAGTCATTAACGTATATAAAGAGGTAATTATGTAACAAAAGTAAATGATTTTGCAATAAAAGAGGAATTCAAATTCAAATTAGTTGATAAATGAGAGAAACATGTGACAAAAAAGGAAAAAAACAAAAACTATTGAATTAAATCTTTTTATCCACATGGCAAAAGGAGAGAGTGTCCACGTAGGCGGTGACATGGACACTTTCTCTCAGTTTCGGCTTTCTTATATATATAATTAGATTTCTATCAAACATTCGGACCAAATAGTAATCACTTGCAGGCAGCCTTCTTGTCAAAATTGAGAACAAAATAGATTTTAGAGAAGAGACACCTAAATTTTCTATTGACTCTACAATTTAGTTAAACACTTATATGCTTAATAAAAATTAGTCTATACTAAATGTATTTGAATACGATTCTTTACCTTCCATCCTTTTTTCTAGACCTTTTTTATCGAATAATTATAACAAAATAGGCGGTAATATACTAATTGGCCAGAAAGTTACTCTCTATTTTTTAGATACAATTAAAAAAATGATAGGGCATAATTGGTCACAAAGTATAGCCATCCCGTCCCATGACTTCTAACCATCCCACCCATGACCATCCTTTCCCCACTTTTCTTAACTACCATGCGTAGTATGAGGTTTAGCTAGTAAGAAATAAATAATAGCTTCAAGCCTAACTTATCAAAAATCTACTACTTGAACGGTACGTCTGTCCACACTTAAAAGAATCATTTATTTTTAGTGACAGACTGTCCGTCCCCATAAATGGTATAAAATAAAGTATGACGCAGCATATACGCATACATAGATGCTAATGTCCCCAGCACCCGAGACGATGATATATGGGATTGGGTTACACTTCTTTTCGTGTCTGTCTTCACGGAAGCATCGACTTACAATTGCTAATTTTGTAGATCGAATGCTAGCAGAGGACTGGAGGATAAGAGTTTTAGTAAACGAAGAGTGAGAACCCGTTTGATGGCTAGTGAACTGCCACTGATAGAGAGCAGGATCTCCATAAGTTGTGCTAAATGAGTAATGCATGTAGCATGGCAGTTGGGTAGAGAACGCAAGAACCTTAAGGAGCTGGTTTCTTTTTAACGACGAGAGAAAAAAACATTCAGTCGTTTGCACGGGTTAATCCGAGACCATTGGAACGGAGTGGAGGGCGAGGCGATCCGCCATGCAGTGGTCCGGGACCAGACCAGAGCAGACACACCACCGATTATTTTCTCTTACATGACAGGCTTCACAGTGTTCAGCAATGATAAATCCTCGCTGCATCTTGAAGGAGTCACTAATAATATCGTGTAGTAAAGGCCATATGAACATTCAAAACTCTAATTATGTTTGAAACACACGCAACATCACACAACTAAAGTTGATCTTTCCCAGAAGACAACCTGATAAACAGAACTCCATCAACCACCAGAAGCTGAAAATTATGGTGTCAAGCTGATTTGTATTACCAGACAATTAAGTGTGTATATATCACATGTTAGACGCGGTCACAAACTCCACATTCCCATGAACAGGGACATTCGTTCCTCAAGCACTGGCTAACCCAGACTCCATTTTGAGCTCGTTCGGCTTCTAATCTTCAAATCGTATAACAAATAGAACAGAGGCGTGTCAGCTTGTCATGTTGTAGTCTTCTCCCTGCAGGTATGAATTATAGCTCCCAGGCACTTCAAGCTTTCCACTGAAGTGGTCCATTCCTGCATTTATCGGAATTTTGGAAAGCAAGTAAAAGAAACAAGACAAAGGGAACCGGACAATATCTGTTTTCCTGGCTACAATCACCAAAAGAAGACTACTCAAAACCAAAGCTGAAATTATGCAGAAAATTCCTAATTCGAAAGTGACAGCTTATCTTTCCTGCTTTCCTTGTAAATGTACAAGTAATGCTACTCAAAAATAACAAATAGTTCTTTAACATACCTTACAAAAATAATAATAAAATCTAACTGCTCTTTGGGTATCTCTGATTCTAGAATTGATCTTTCCTTTTTCTTTTTTTTTCCCTAAAGTGGGAACTGCAACCAATCATTCATGGGCATGGAAGAGGCTTTAGGAGGGACAGGAAGTATTGAAAAAAGGTGTAGGATGGAGACTTGCTACAAGCCAAAAGGTTAATGTGTGGGAGGATCCATGGATCCCAAACCCTCCAAATTTCAGGATCATCTGGCGAATCACCAACTGTAAGATAAGAAAAGTTAGGGAGCTCACACAAGCTGACTTGAGAGTTTAAGACAAGATGCAACCTTGATTCCTTTTGGAGCAGATATGGTTACCAAAGTTCCACTTTCATGGACGCATGTGAAAGATACTTGTATGGCATCTCAAAAAGGATGGAACACGCTCTCGACTACTAAATATGACTATGGTGGACCTTAGTTGCAGGAAACTCCTAATATGGTGACGTTTCTCTCTCGGAAACTCGCTTTTGCGATCCCAAGTTAGGAGCTCCATGGGATCTCGTCCCAAGCTAAGATGGGAACTCGATCCCACTAGCTGGATAGAGATGCATGGAACAAGTGATAGAATACATGAAAATCAAGCTCTTTTCAACTCAATTCCTTATTTCTCTCTTCCTTCAAGTCCTTAAAGTCTCCTTGTCTGTTGTTGCTATCTATGTAAACTATGCTAAACAAATGATAATACTCTTTACGCGTTTATTTATTCAAGCCGCTCCCAACCTCAGATTCTTCTTGGTGCTTACGCTTCCCTGCCCCCGCCCCCGCCCCCGCTTTGTGCAACTAAGTGGCGGACCTCCAAATCGTACAAATGACAAAATAACTTAAACAAGGCCAAACATACAACTTAAGCAAAGTGTCATCTAATCCAAATGATGAATCTTGTAAAAGATCATAGGTTTGTGTGGTTGGAATCAGTAGGAAAGCTACAGTGGAGGAAAATGCTACTTAATGGGTGCAAATAAAAGTTGCAAGGGCTGACTTTGTTTTAGATGCTTAAAGCAAGATAAAGAACATGAACCCAAAATGTGAAGAACAATTTTGTGGCCTAACTAGACATTTCAACAGAGAGAGAAAAACTCATTAGCCAATGCAAACGTAGTTGAGATGAAGTTGTGATGAATATCATCAAGGAAAACTGAAAAATGAATCCTATTATGCTTGTGTGCGTCTTTCAATGAGAAATCATGTAGATTAGTGCATCAAGCGAGACAAAACCGAAGTTGAAAGTCAAAATTTCACGAACACCACGTCTTATCGATTATTAGGAAGGATATACGTACTTGGGTTCGGTAACATACTTCCATAGAAAGGCAATGGGCCCAAACTCCCACTAGGCTTTGAGCTCACATCTGTCGGAAAAATGGACCCCACTTTGTTGGACTCTGGATCATATGAATGCATCCCAGAGCTTATCTCCGGATTTTGGAAGCACAAGTCCTCTGCCCTTGGAGCTGGATTGTGTTGAGACTGAAAATCCTCTGACTTGGTCTTCTTCTCATTGGATGATTCAACTTCTGTTTCCACTTCTGATTCAGCATTATTTGTTCCCGAAATATGCTGCTTCCTTTTCGATCGAGCACGCCTATTTTGGAACCAATTGTAGACATTTGTTTCTGAAATCTGACCATGTTGAGATAATTCAGAGGTTATTTCTTTGATTTTTTGCTTGCTTGGAGTCCCATTCCCTTGCTCAAAAACGCGCTCAAGAATCTGGAGCTGTACTGCAGTTGGAGTCCATCGTTGTCTGCCTGTTAATTTGTGGCCAGCAGATGCTACCAATGGATCACAATAAAGATTTCCCAGCCTTACTCCTGAAAGAACAAGAGCAATATAAGTCTTACAGTAAAGATGAAATCTCTATAACTGATCAACTGGCAATGCAACAATCGATCCACATTGGTTGACTTCAAAGAGTGAATCTTTTGCATGCATGAACTTCAAATATAACTATTCCAATCAGCTTCTACATTTTATGTACACATATCATATGACA
>JAVXUP010005197.1:0-21550 GCA_033070095.1 Escallonia herrerae | reverse complement strand
CTACTCGGCACAATTAAACCCTAATTAGGACTACATAACTCTAATTAGCCATAATCAACCCTAGTCAGCTATAATTATCCGACTATCCCTCATTAACATTAATTAGCCCTAACATAACCCAATTAAGCCCAATTAGCCCTAATTAGGACTAATCATCACTACTCGGCACAATTAAACCCTAATTAGGACTAAATAACCCTAATTAGTCCTAATCAACCCTAATCAGCTATAATTAATAATCGTAATTAATCCTAATAACCCAGTTAGCCCTAATTAGCCCTTGTACATCCCATAATTACTCCATGTTGCCCAGAGATGGTTCAATTACTCGTTGTTTACAAACCCTGCCTTCTTTATATTAATTGTTGTTTTGAGAAGTCCATTGGCAACGAGATGGTTCAACTCGTTGCCAACGAGTTCTATTTAATGTGGAATTGGTAACATATGCAACGATCATTCTGTAGTTTTGATATTTCGAAAGATTCTTGCATATCTTATCAATTTCTGAACACATGCATGCATAGAAACCCTTAGTTCCCGTTCAAAGGTACTCATTACAAAGTAATGCCTTGTAATGAGCCTTTGGATGTCCAGTTTGGAAAAGCTAATTGTTTATAAAATAGTATTTTGACTCATGCTTTATGTTCTATGTCGTGGATATTTGGTACACGTTCTCGTGTGTTTCTCTGGGTGCATACAGACTGGTGTTCTAACATCCGTCAAACCTTCCTGAGCAAGGTTAGATGAATGTTAGAACACCTAATCGATGTGGTGTACTTGGAGAAATGCGGGGAGGTGCTGCCGAATTTTCCACAGACATCGGACTAAGCATGAGTTATTCACTGTTTTATAAACATGTGCTTTTCTGAATGGGATAGGACCACTACCTGTTCAAGAGTGGAGGAGAGTTAACATGTTGTAACATACCCGTGGACTTGAATCTCATCGAAAATCACAATTTGTGCAGTGGTTCAAAATTCGTGTAAGATTGTTTAACGAAATTATATTATGTGTTATATACAGTTCTGTGGCCAATTAGTATACTGATTTATCCTTAATTTTTACCGTCATCTACAATAGGTTCAGTCAATGGATAGACCAGTGGCCTCATGCTTGAAATTACTAGCCGAAGGCCCTAACAAACAAACATCCTGTTACGGAGGCTATATCATCAACGGGTTTAGGTTTAACGTAAAAGATGATGACCGAACAAAACAAACCCAAAACAGTGGAGTCTTGGTCAACGGCGACTGTTATGCCGAGAATTGCATGGATTTTTACGGAGAGCTAGATGAGATTGTTGAGCTAACATATCTGGGTTCCCAAAACCGCCTGGTAATGTTCAAGTGTACGTGGTTCGATGTCACATGCAGTAGAGGAATCCGTGTTAGCTCTCAAGGGATTGTAGATGTCAATGTCAAGTCAAGACTTGCATCAGACGAGCCCTTTGTGTTTGCTAGTCAAGCTGTACAAGTCTTTTACGCGGAGGACGTCGCCAATCCCAAATCTCATTGGTATACAACTATCAAGTCCAAGAAATTGCCCGTGACATATGACAGTGAGCTAGACTCCTTTCAAGCCGACCAACCACGTGTCTTGTTCCCTGTTGAGGTCAACAACGAGGAGGACGATCTTCCTCTTCCAACAACACTTCTTGTGGGAGAAGAAGTCGTAGATGATGACGCGGAAGATGTTGAAAGTGTTGGAGATGATGTGACCGAGTCTACTGATGAAGAGGATGAATTAGAAGATGAAGAGGACGACGAGTCCCACGAAGAAGAGGGCGACGAGGAAAGTGATGAAGATGATTCGCAAACTGAAAATGATTGACTTGTAATGTTGTAACATCACGGGAAAAATGTAGTAACATTTTAGAACTTGGTGTTTATTGATGTGTTTTTGCACATCCGTTCTATATATATATATATATATATATATATATATATATATATATATATATATAGTGCCGATGATGATTTATGCCTAAATTATTGTTTTTCACGTGTTAATGTCTTTGTATATAATCTATATGAAGTCAGATATGGATAGGATACGGGCTATTCGTGGCCGGGCTGGACGCCGAGCTGCTTCCTCCCCGGTTAGTCCCACCTCGTCATTGCCTACTGATGACGAGGCACAGAGTGATCGCGACAGCCATCGGGGGCCCAGCCCCAGCCATCGCCGTCACCGTCGCCCCAGCCATCGCCGTCGCCCCAGCCCCAGCTCGAGCCGTCGCCCCAGCCCGACGCAGATTCATCCCACACGCGCGTGCATTCTCCATCTTCCGTGGGTTCTACCTCAGGTATAGTTGATAACGGTGTTTCGTACATTTTCGCTAGCCTTATATTTGAACTGTATTAATGTCTGTGTTTTGTAGGATCTCGACGAGGCCGTGGTCCGACACGCGGGGTACGCATCGACCCCCAGCGTAAACAGAGAGTTACGCTCACGCAGGAGGGCCTGTAAGTACTAAAAATATCACCTCATGCCTTATATTTAAAATTTTGGGGTGTTAATTTATATTTGAACTGTATTAATTAATTTATTTACTTCTTTGGCAGGATCCTGGAGAATAGGCGAGGACGAAGATCGGCGTTCTTGTGAAGGGCCGATTCTTCGAGCCACGCCTGTACTGGAAGGACTGGGATGCCGCTGCGAGGGAGGCCCTATGGGAGGAGTGGCTGGTACGGTGAAGTATTTTTTTCAGCGTTAGTAAATGTTTAATTACAGTTTGTTTTATGTTGTTAATTTGTGTTATTGAATGCCTTACAGGAGGGGTTCACGTTTGACACGCCTCAGCAGCAGGTACTGGGGCAGCAGGCTTTCTTTGCCTACATCGGCAAGAATTACCGCCGATGGCTCCACGATGCACGGGACCGGGCGAAGAAGGCGCTGCCCGGGTGCCCCGATGACGGACATGGCGAGATATCCCCCACATTGGATATCTCACCGTGTATGGGGGGAGATGATAGATCGGTGGGCTGCGGATCCAGGTTGGGACGCCAAGAGTAAGAGCGGGGCTGAGAACAGACAGAACAGAGATCCGACGCACACGGGGGGGTCGGTGCCACACGACATCGTCCGACACATGAACGCGGTCGAGCACCCGGATCTGGAGGAGGATGAGGTCATAGCTCTGACGTATAATCAGACGCACGTGCGGAAGAAGGACAAGGACGAGACGCACCGGGCGGGCGACTATATTTCAGATATTGCCCGGCGGATCGATGTGAGTCAATTTATTTAAGTTAATGTTTTTTCTTTCTATCCTCAATGTCTGTTTCGTTAATTAATGCCCTAACATATCGTTAAACCACTATTTTTGCAGGCCTCGTATGAACAGCTAAGGGGGTCCGAGCAGCAGTCCGGACAGCCATCAGCGTCCACTAGTACGGCTGCGAGTACTGGGGGGTTGAAGCGATGGCTGGATACGCCGGAGGTCGTGAATCGGCCGAAAGGCCGCATACGCGGCCTGCCTAGCACGACTGCTCGTGCCGTGATAGGAGCGTCCTCACCCCCTGCTGCCCCTCCACAGACACCGGCTCCTCGGCCTCAGTTGGACGACGAGGAGATCCAGCGCATTGCTACAGTGGTGTGCCGGATGATCAGGGAGCAGGGCACTGCTGGACAGGCCGCCCCGGCCCCGGATCAGCAGGATCCAGATCCGGGACTCGGGAACCCCTGATGAGCCCCTTCCCGTGCCCGTTCCTAGCTCCCCCCCCCCCGTGCCCGCCTTGTACTCTTCTCCCCTCTCCTAACCGGCTATATCCGGTTCCCGGCTTGTACATATATGAATTTTTTTTATTATAAATTTTTTTTATAATTGATTATATATATTTCTTTCTGTATTGATTATTGCGCGTTGTTGTTGAGATTTGAAAATTGTATTACAGGTCTGGGTAATTGAAAAATAAAAAAAAAATTCAAAAAAAAAATTGACTTTTGGCGACGGATTAATTCCGTCGCTAAAGTATTCCTACAATCAGTTATTTAGCGACGGAATATTCCGTCGCTAAATAAGTTTTTTAGCGACGGAATATTCCGTCTCAAAAATATAAATCCGTCGCTAAAGAATATAATTCGCGACGGAATATCCGTCGCTAATTAAAATAAATCCGTCGGTAAAAATGACATATTTAGCGACGGATTTAAAAATTCCGTCGCTAAACTATTAGTGACGGGCTTTTATACGAGGGATATTTAGCGACGGTGAATCCGTCGCTAATTCTTTTAGAGACGGATTTTTGGCTTTTAGCGACGGATTACCCCGTCACTAAAACCCTGTTTTCTTGTAGTGAAAATAAGAAAACGATACGGACAATTTGACATTTAAACCAATAGAAAATTTTGAAGGCGGAGAAACAGAGCGGTTCAAACAATCTTTCTATATACAATCAAGCAATAATTTTGAAAGGGTTTTCAAAGAAAATCACAGCATTTCAATATAAACAACACAGGGATGAGTATCAACTCAGTTCCCTAAATCGATAACCATTTTTAAAATACTTAAAATGCAATAAACATAAATTGGACGTTGAACATGAGCAGTACAGAAGCAAAGCCACCCTGGCAGTGCTCGATCGCTTTACATATGCATATGTAATACTGACTAGTCCATCTAGGTACTAGTTAAACTCATCCAACAGACCATCCTTATAACTCCAACAATACAGACCATCCTTATGGCTCCCAAGTTACTAACTCATGTCAACATTAAGAAGTAATAAATAATTTAAAAATAATTTACGATGAGCAATCAATAAACATATCAAATGAACAATGAATTTCAAGACAAGATGAAACAGAATTCAAACGATCGCTATAAGGCTCAATTTAGGGTTTCATGGATAATTTAAAAAAATATCTTTTATATCAAACATAAATTCGAATCAATGTAGTCCATAAAGTTTTCATAATAAACATTTGAAAGCATAACGATGAAGTAGGGTTCGGAGAGAAAATCCTTACCTCGGTCCAAGCTAAGCGATGCTACCAATCCTCGATCAATATTTTCTGAATAACCTATATTGGTAATCCACTTGTTAGAACATAATCTATACTAATATACTATAAACCTAGTATCAACTACCCAGACGACGCTCACTTCTAATCCTGAAATCGCGCAACTCAAACAGTTCCCGCACACGGCTAACCTAACCGAAATCCTCGTACGTTTCTTAATGGGTAACGACACTCTAGAATTTATAATAATTTACACTAAAACACTTTTTTTTTAGCTTAAAACTTATTAAAAGTCAAAATATGAATTTTCTGAATTTTTTTGAATTTAAAATAATTTCCTTAAATGCAATAAAAATCCATAAATTGCCAAAATTACTTCTAGCTGCAAAATAAGTCCCATAATTTATATAAGGACTTTAAAAAATATATAAAATTATAGAATTTAAAAGACATAAAAACTATTTCTTTATTTTTCATTTTTCTAAATTCAATGTGATACTAAAAATGATAACAAATCGATTCCAAAAATCACCAAATTTATACCCAGTCTTTATTATACTATATAAACACTACTCTAATTTTTTCCAGAACATTTGCAGGGTTTAAAGGCTTCAAAAGTATTTTTCCAAATTTGAAATTATAGAAAATACTAAAAATTCATACGATCTCAGAAAATTATATATCTTTTCCAAGAATTCTAATATGGTCTAAGAAGTTATACTGCAAATTTTCATATGCTAACGATAAGCGTGCGTCAACATATGCATGTGCCGAACTTAACGCTAACTCGATACCCACTAATTTACAACGCACACCTTTCTTTCCAGCTGCAACTCTCTCTTTCTTCCAGTTGTATACACTCACTCCGAACACATCACACACAGGGCTACGCTTCACCCTTCTTCCCTCTTCTTCCCTCTTCTCCTTTCTTACATGCTCACACACATATATGTGAACACGATTTATACATATCACACATAGTCAAAACACACCCACATAGAAAGGCATGCCTTGGCAGCAATGTCACCACTCCATCACTCTCACGCACACCCTAACTTTGCAACCTACAGCAACCTCTTCCACTTCCCATCTCAAAAGGGTCTCTCTCTATTTTCATTTCTCTCGTACACACAAGGCATGCACACACAAAAACACTCAGCTACCTCCCATCTCACCCCTTTAACAACATTTGTCTTAAATAACTTAAATTTTCTTTGGACCTCCTGATTTCACTGCCATGTTTAGTTCCCATACCCAGCTGCCTTCTCCTTCCACACCCACTGCCTCACGGTAGTGGGTCTCTTCTCCCTTTCTTTTTCTTTTCCAACTCACCCACACATCCAACATCAGAGCACTCATGCTCACTCTTCCTGCCCCTCTCTCTCTCTCTCTCTCTCTCTCTCTCTGTGAAGACCCACATATATACACAGCCACGCACTCACGCATACATATATGCGCATACGACACACACACACACACACAAAACACACATATTACTCACAAATAAACTGCCATACGGCAGTTCCGTTATTGCTCCTGTACACACGCATATCACACAAAAACTCAAATACAAATTCAAGCACTCATGCACTTGTGGCTTTCCATTGCTATTCATTGTCTCCATACTCACAAAAGCACACACACACACCACAATCAAAACAGCACAACAGTTGCTGCTTCTCTCTTCCATTTCTATGATCACAAACCCATGAAACACACCCACTATTATTTATTTATTTATTTTTTCCCACATATGTTTACCAACAAGTTTACACCCACTCACTACTAACAAAACACCCTCCTTTCACACACACACACACACACACATATATATATATATATATATATATATATATATATATATATAGGGAGCTGATCCATTGATAGCGCTAGCAAATGGAGTTAAGTTGCTAGCGCGATCTGACCGTCCATCCTGAAAGATGGACGGTCCAGATCGCGCCTTTTTCCAAAACTGATCCCCGTCCGCCATACTGTCTCGCGGACGGGAGTTTTACCTTTTTGCCCTCCTCCCATGTCCGCGAGACTGTCTCGCGGACGCCTTTCTGTTCCTGACATGTGTCAGGAAAGGCGTCCGCCATACTGTATGGCGGACGATCTCTAGGCTGACACATGTCAGGGCCTGTCCCCTCGGTCGCCTATAAAGTCTCGGGCGTGAGCCCCGAGAACTGTCCCCTGGTATCTGTATGGCGTCAACTCTCTCCTGCTATAAATATTTAATCAGATCGGGGTATTTATATTATTGTAGCGGACGGCGTCCCCTCTCTCGAACATCTAACCTAAAGCCGCTACCCCATCTACGGCGACTCACATCTCCGGTCACCCACATCTCCCCGCCGACACCACCGTCCTCACCTCAACGACGATCTCGATGGCTTCTGGATCGGAGACCACCTACGCCTACGATTATATTGGCAACTTGCACCTGGTAGGCAAACACTTTTTCAAAGTCATGATGCCGGGATTTGAGCATGAACTTGTAGGCTATCCCTCTTTCTCTTTCTCTGTATTTTCGTGTGTTAAAAGTTTGATCTTTTGTTTTTCTTAACCAAAACTAACCTATTTTTTGTATTTTGTGTTTGGTAGGACATACCGGAAGCATTTACCAATCAATTTACAACAATTCATGATAGTGCAAGATTATATAGCCGCAAGGGGGCATGGCAGGTTGAAATCAAGCTGAAGCCCGGCCGATCCCAAAAAAAGGAATTCGCAGAGGGTTGGAACGTCTTCGTGCGCCAGCATGGCCTCGAACTCGGGGACTTTGTAGTGTTCGAACACCTTGGGTGGTGGGATTTTCAAGTTGTAATCTTTGAACGGAGCGCTTGTGAAAAGCTTTCGTACCCCATTTGTGAACCATAGTTTATTATAATAAAAATATTTATGTTCTTGTTTATTATGTTTTCAAATTTTTTCTTGGTTAATTGTGCCTTTTTTTGTTGCCTCGATATATTGATATATTGAGATCGTTGATTATGAATTGTACATTATTTTTTGGAAAAATTGAGATTGTTGATTCCGTCGCTAAAACAAGTCTTTGGGCGTCAGTTTATTAAAATAGCATTAACGTACTATGTCGCTAAAACAAGTCTTCGGGCCAATTTATTTCAATTTATTAAAACTGCATTACGGGCGCCAATTTATTCCAATTTATTACATTACGCCACATTGTATAGTTCTATATATATAGCGGATATAAGGCCCTCCGCTTAGGCCGGGTTCGGGAAGGTCGGGAACTAAGGCCCCGTTTGACAAAAAATTTTTCCCTCTTTTTTTTTCAGTTTTAAAAACTGAAAAAAAATGTCTGGTCCGTGCCAACCATTTTCTGCGGTAAGTATATCCGCGATACTATATAGCGGACAGTTTGGACTAAGTGTAGAAAAAACTAAGTGTTGGAGAGGTGGAAGTAAGTGTAGAAGAAAAAACTAAGTGTAGAAGAAAAAACTAAGGCCCCGTTTGACAAATTTTTTTTCCCTCTTTTTTTCAGTTTTAAAAACTGAAAAAAGTGTAGAAAAAACGAAGTTTTGGAGAGGTGGAACAAAGTGTAGAAGAAAAAACTAAGTAGTGGTATTCTAAGTAGCGGACGTAGAGAACACAACCAAAAACATTCTGCGGGGCCGTCCGCTATACTATGTAGCGGACGTAGAGAAGATGTGTCGTCCGCTACATAGTATAGCGGACGTAGAGAAAACTACCAAAAGTCTAGCGTCCGCGATACTATATAGCGGACAAGGAACAGACCCGCGATACTATATAGCGGACGGCAAATGTATATTGTCCAGCGGACAGCAAATATATATATTCAAACCCAAAAGAAAGTCCCCCTATAACTTCTACACTCTTCTTCTCCCCGTGTTCTTCCTACTCACAAATATTCCCAGCGGCGTTGGCAAGCAGATCTGCGCAATTTCTTCATAAGAGCAGCTTTAATCCCCCCCTAATAGATCACGTAAGTTCACAAAATCAATCCTTTACATGTTTCTAATCTATAGTTGTGATCAATATTGCGTTTTATGCGTGGTTTTGATTATGCATTGAGCATGTGCTAGCGGTGATGAGGATTTATATATGTATGTATTTATTCATGTGCTAGCGTTTGTAAAATCCAATTCCATAGTTTCAGTTGCAAAAAATGGAATTTATCCCTGGACCAGAAGATCCATCCGTGTTATACGACCAAGCCAACCATATCAGTACGCTCATATGGGATGGTGGAGTAAGATACATTATTTATCAACTTTCTTATTATTACGAACGTTGTTTTACCGTTCATTTTGCTCAAATTGTATTTATTAATAATTCGTAGGAAAGAGAACTTCTCACCACCGTAGAAGTATCTCGCGAGTTCACGAGATGGACCTTGAACAATTCCCAGAAAAGCATACTGCGTGGAATTGGGTTTGGGATTTTCACGCATGGGCAGATCTTTCAACAGCTTGACCGGGCCTTGATAGGTGCCCTTGTTGAGAGGTGGAGAAGTGAAACGAATACGTTTCACTTCCCGATCGGAGAGATGACGATTACCCTAGAAGATGTAGGGTTCATCTTGGGGTTGCCGGTGACGGGGCGGCCGGTAATTGCTCCTCCGTCAGACGCAACGAATAAGAGAACAGCGCGAGACTTCTTCACTTCGATACCCCAGGATCAATTTAGCACTGGTGGTATAAAGTTGAAGTGGTTGGTAGATACCTACGGGGTTTTGCCGGAAAACTATACGGGCCGTGAGCTTGTGGTGTACACAAAGGCCTTCCTCTTGTGGGTGATGGGAGCAATTTTATTCCCAACGACGTCGAAGAACACGGTCAGCGTGAAATATTTACCGTTGTTGGGTAACCTGTCGGAGGTTGGGGATTATGCCTGGGGTGCAGCGGTTCTTTCGTATCTGTACCGAGCATTGCACAAGGCAACGAGGCCCAACTCCAAAGCCATATGTGCATGTCTCTCGCTATTGCAGGTATATCATATAAATCATGTCTTCGTTATTGTGTTTTATTTTTGTTGAATCGACGATATAAATATAATTTTTTGATGTTCTCAGGTGTGGTCTTACGAACACCTTGCTCCCGGTGCACCAACGCGTAGGGATGGAACCGACAAAGTCTGGCCTCGGTTGTGTGCTTGGGAGTACAGCCGGAGGGCTAGCCACTACAAGAGGAGAGTCGATCCCCATCACAACATTACGTACTATCGAGGGGAGTTCGACCGTCTATCTCCGGGCCAAATGCGTTGGGCACCGTACATACGTTTGGCGCGACGGGTGGGAGAGTCGTTCGTCTTCACGCTCTCCGGGTTGCAGCGCACACCCCTGATCCATTTCGAGCTCGCAGAGTGGCAGCTGCCCGACCGAGCAATGCGCCATTTTGAGTTGGAGCAGGGTTTGCCAGTCGATGCCCCGGATATGAGGGTTAACAGGAACCCACCGGATGTCGGAGTGTTTGGCACCGCCAATGCGTACGAATTGTGCGCGGCCGAAATAGAGCTTTGGACTTCTTGGCAGGACACACTGGCGGCCATCGTCTCGGAGCCAGACCCCGTTATCAGCATCGATCAGTACGATGAGTGGTACTACCGCATCACGCGGAGGAGAGTAGCCCCTGTAAACTTTGAACGTGGGGAGAGGTATGCGCCTAGGGGTCAGATCGATGAGCGTATGGCATACAATCTCGTAAGTTGCCCAACAAGTCTGACTTGAACCAAATTAGTTGAATATAAATGTCTGATTGAAGTTACTTAATTTTTTATCTCTTTGGATGTAGGTTAATGCCTCGCTTGCATTCTTCCAGAAGTTGAGTGAGCGGAGGGATCTGGTGAGCGCAATGGGCGAGGATCTTTGCCAACAGGCTGCGACATTGGCTTTAGGCTGCGGGAATTTTTTGCGCCAAGCATCGGGCCAGTCTTCGGGAGTAAGCCCGGGAATGGGTTATACGGGCGTCAGCCAGGGATACGGTGATCCCTCTGGACAGGCTTCAGGGGTGAGTCAGGGAGTTGGTGGTACCTCTGAAGCGGGGATGGGACAGGCTCAAGCGTCGTGGGGCGATTACAGCGGCCCCTCCTTCAATTTGTTCCCGGAACCCCTCTCTCAAGTCACGCAAGACTTTCCTTTCGGAAACTACGGTTTCTCCGAGGCACTGCCCATTGTCCCGTGGGCGGGACCAGTTGGCGGCCCCGAAGGGGAATATCAGCCGGCCGAAGAAGGAATTGGAGGCCAATATCCCCCGATCGACCCCCGAGGGCAATATCCGAAAGGGCATCCAGCCAGGCCCCTAAAGCCGCATAAATGCGATATAATCCGAGCCCGTTATTTTAGCGGGGCCCCCCAAGACGGAGCGTCGTATGACGTGGATCACCCCGAGGGCTTGGATTACAATGCCTCTTGGACAGAGATCGCCTCGCTGGCGCCGGGATCTTGGTTAGACAGCGGTGTCATCTCGCACTACGTGCAAATTCTGAGGCGAAGGTGTCGGGAGCATCCAGACATCGGTCTGCGCGTGTTTATCTTGGATGCTTTTTTCCATCAGCTCCTAGTACAAGAGTGGCACGACTGGGGCAATGCAAGGAAGGGGAGAGGCATGGCCCAGTGGAAACCGTCCCCTAACCTACAAGCATATCTTGCTAGGGATAGTCCAGTGAGCGCAAGTGTTGCCGACGTGTTTCTAATCCCCTTTTTAGGGAATGCCCACTGGTACTTGGTTTGCTACGAACCATTACAGAGCACGGTTTCAGTCGTCGACAGTCTCTACGACGATACCGACGTGATGCCTGTGATTGATATGTACCGAGGCATAGGCCAGTTGGATGCCATGGTAAGATCCTGTTTCCTTCTTGTTGTAACTTGCATATTATAAAACTGATTAATCTTATTTTGCTAGCTATGTTTAATGCTTATTATGGTTCTCGCAGAATCTTTTTGCTGCCCTGGTCAATGGTAGGCGTCGGGAGAAGGTATCGCGCAGGCCGGTCCTCATTTTCCGATTGAAGAGGAGTAGGCCCAAGCAACATAATTCCTCGGACTGCGGCGTCTTCCTCTGCATGTACATGGATTACATTTGCCGGTCTGAGAGCCTCAAGAAGACTGTCTGGAGCGAAGAATGCATACAAGACTTTAGGTATAGGATTGCTTGGCAAATTATAAATGGCCGGCCTAGAGCTATTAGGTTTATTGTAAATCCGTGTAAGGAACATAATTCCTGCGAGAGATGATGTTCCCCAATTCACATTGTAACGTTACAACACTTTTTTAACCCAAAAAATTTATTGAATGCGATTGATTTTATTGACCAATGTGATTTAACGGTGGGAAACCAAGTGTTGGATATCTGTCTATCTGCAGGGCAAGTGTTCAAAAAATAACAAAGTGATCGATAATATGTGTATCTGCGGGGCCGTCCGCTACATAGTATAGCGGACGCAGAGAAGTGAACCAAAACCAAAAAAAAAAAAACTAAGTGTTGGGGTCTGCGGGGCCGTCCGCTACATAGTATAGCGGACGCAGAGAAGCGATCCAAAACCAAAAAAAAACTAAGTGTTGTAGGGGGGGGCCGTCCGCTACATAGTATAGCGGACGCAGAGAAGCGATCCAAAACCAAAAAAAAACAAAACTAAGTGTTGTAGGGGGGGCCGTCCGCTACATAGTATAGCGGACGCAGAGAAGTGAACCAAAACCAAAAAAAACTAAGTGTTGTAGGGGGGTATTCTGCGGGGCCGTCCGCTACATAGTATAGCGGACGCAGAGAAGTGAACCAAAACCAAAAAAACTAAGTGTTGTAGGGGGGTATTCTGCGGGGCCGTCCGCTACATAGTATAGCGGACGCAGAGAAGTGAACCAAAACCAAAAAAACCAAGTGTTGTAGGGGGGGTATTCTGCGGGGATGTCCGCTACATAGTATAGCGGACGCAGAGAAGTGAACCAAAACCAAAAAAAAACTAAGTGTTGTAGGGGGGTATTCTGCGGGGCCGTCCGCTACATAGTATAGCGGACGCAGAGAAGTGAACCAAAAACAAAAAAAACTAAGTGTTGTAGGGGGGGTATTCTGCGGGGCCGTCCGCTATATAGTATAGCGGACGCAGAGAAGTAAACCAAAACCAAAAAAAAACTAAGTGTTGCAGGGGGGTATTCTGCGGGGTTGTCCGCTACATAGTATAGCGGACGCAGAGAAGTGAACCAAAACCAAAAAAAAACTAAGTGTTGTAGGGGGGTATTCTGCGGGGCTGTCCGCTACATAGTATAGCGGACGCAGAGAAGTGAACCAAAACCAAAAAAAAACTAAGTGTTGTAGGGGGGGTATTCTGCGGGGCTGTCCGCTACATAGTATAGCGGACGTAGAGAAGTGATCCATATATAGCTCCCTATATATATATATATATATAGGGAGCTGATCCATTGATAGCGCTAGCAAATGGAGTTAAGTTGCTAGCGCGATCTGACCGTCCATCCTGAAAGATGGACGGTCCAGATCGCGCCTTTTTCCAAAACTGATCCCCGTCCGCCATACTGTCTCGCGGACGGGAGTTTTACCTTTTTGCCCTCCTCCCATGTCCGCGAGACTGTCTCGCGGACGCCTTTCTGTTCCTGACATGTGTCAGGAAAAAGGCGTCCGCCATACTGTATGGCGGACGATCTCTAGGCTGACACATGTCAGGGCCTGTCCCCTCGGTCGCCTATAAAGTCTCGGGCGTGAGCCCCGAGAACTGTCCCCTGGTATCCTAGAATCTATCCCTACTCGGCTCTTTCAGCAAAATTTATGCGGGGCTTTCAGATTCACTTGCTTCCATTTTCAGCACCCTTCAAGCTTTTCTTGGAGTAACACACTTTTGGTTCAAGCATCACTCAAGCAAGGTAAAGTTTGTGATCTTGCTACCGTTTATCTTAGTAATTTTAATTTGTTATGTTCAGTAAATATATAATTAGCAAAATAGGAGACACTTTTGAGATTATGTATATGGTATCCTAAATCGGTCTAATCGTCAAGATAATTTTGAGATAATAAGCGTATTCTATTTCTACATAGGTCTTTTTCACAATGTCTGATTTCGTGTCGAGCTCCAGCACCCCCGTAGATGCTAGTGATCCGTATCTAGGACGAACCTTTCAAACGTTGGAAGAAGCTGGAGAATGTTTTCGAGCTTATTCATTGAGGGTTGGTTTTGGCATTAGAATAAAAACTACAAGAACAAGCAACGTATCGAAAAGGATATGCTCTCGCTTATACGAGTGTCATAGGGGCAGAAACCCAGTGCAAAATGAGACACGCGTAGGCAACGATGACAGTGATGATGACGAAATAGGGTATGCGCGGAGAAGACGGGATTGCTTTGCGCGCACGAATTGCCAGGTCAAGATGTTCGTAAGCTATAAAGCCAAACAAGATCATTGGCTTATTACCAGCCTGGAACTGGCACACAATCACCCGTTAGTAACCCCTTCTAAGGTGAGTCAGATGCATCAACACAAGAAGATGGGTAAGGTCGCGAGGAGCCTAATTCACACAATGAGCGATGCGCGGCTAGGACCTACCGACATGATTAATGTTCTTGCTGAACAGGCTGGGGGAATTCAAAATTTAAACTTTAACACGACAGACGTTCGTAACGCGGTCCGAACCCATAGACGAGCCGCGTATGACCTCAATGATGCGCAAGCGACAATGAGCCTATTGAAACGGATGCAGATGGAGGACCCGCAGTTTACCTTCGACTATAAACTTGACGACGAGCATCGAGTTAGCACAATTTTTTGGGTCGACGGTCGTTCGAGGCTAGCTTATAAGCATTTTGGGGATGTCGTGACTTTCGACACCACATACCGTACCAACAAGTACTCGATGCCGTTCGCTCCTTTCACGGGCGTCAATCATCATTATCACTCCATCCTGTTCGGGTTCGCCTTGTTAAGGGACGAGAGCGAGAGTTCTTTTGAATGGTTGTTTAGGGTGTGGCTGGAAGCAATGAACTTCAAAGCACCGACTGTTATCATCACCGATCAAGATTTGGCAATGAAGAAGGCTATTGCTACCGTCTTCCCAGATACTCGACACAACTTGTGCACTTGGCACATAAGCAACAAATACCCTGAACGTCTGCATCACATGTACGCAAAGTATCCAGACTTTAAACAGGATTTTGACAAATGCGTCCTCAAGTCATTAACGATTGAGGAATTCGAGGAGAGGTGGGAAAAGCTTGTTCGGGATTACTCATTGCAAGACAACGAGTGGCTCCAGCACTTGTACGGGCTCAAAGAGCAATGGATTGGCGTTTACACGAGAAGTCATTTTTCTGCGGGCATGAAAACGACGGGCAGGAGTGAATCTATGAATGCCACGTTCGATAGTTATGTGGGTACAGCTACCAATTTGAAGAGTTTCGTCACATCCGCACAAAAAGCGGTTGCGTCGTTGTTCGTGAAAGAAAGGGCTGCAGACTTTGCAACCACGTACAAGCAAAGGAGAAGGTTGCTTGAGACCCCGCTGGAGCTGAACGGTGCCAAAGTCTATACGAAGGAGATCTTCCTGCTATACCAAGTAGAGCTGCAAAAATCGGGCCGATACAGTATATACAAGGTGGCAGAAAAGTCGTCGCGTGAGTACAAGGTTTATTCGCTCGTGAATGACCTCGTCCCTGAGAAGCTGCGCAGAATTTATACGGTGACCCACGACACATTGACGGACTCGGTGACATGTGTTTGCAAGAAGTTTGAGTTCCATGGCATCCTGTGTAGACACATTCTGCGGTTTTTCACACAGAAGAATATCAGGACAATCCCCGATAAATACGTCCTGCCACGGTGGACGAAAGGTGCAAACAGGTTGCACGGTACCATTTCCTTTCCGGAGCACCCGTATACTGACTTTGAAGAATCAGAGACGTTGCGGTATAATCATCTGGTGACGATGTTCACCCGTTTGTCCGTAAAGGGTGCTGCTACAATGGTCGGATATAAACATCTCCTCGAGGTAGCTCAGCAGCAAGAGCCCATCGTCGACCAATTGGAAGCAGCTTCAGTCAGCAATGCGGTTGACACCGAGCCTACGACGGGATCAGAAGATGACGAGCCGGGGGAGGGAGACGACAATGATATCCGGCCTTCGGATCCAATTATATCGCAAACGAAAGGCCGCAAGAGATCTACGCGGATGAAAAGCTCTATTGAGACGGCAACTCAACCAAAAAAGCTAAGAAGGTGTGCATTGTGCAACAAAATGACAGACCACGACAAGCGGAACCATTACAAGGCACTGGGGATAAGTCCAGTGCCTTTGCAAGACGGGGAAGAAGATGATGCCGAGGATGAGGACGAACAAGCTGCAGTGGAACTTTAGTGTACTGAATATTTTGTAATAATCTTTTATGAGCCATCAAAAGTGTCGGACATTTTGTAATAATATTTTAGTAATGACTCGTTTGTAATAACCTTTACAATCATTTTTTTATACGTGATTTCTTACACTGTCCGCTACACTGCGCAGCACAACATTAGAAACCTAAGGTATTAAAGAATACCCCCCCTACAACACTTAGTTTTTTTTGGTTTTGGTTCACTTCTCTGCGTCCGCTATACTATGTAGCGGACGGCCCCGCAGAATACCCCCCTACAACACTTAGTTTTTTTTGGTTTTGGTTCACTTCTCTGCGTCCGCTATACTATGTAGCGGACGGCCCCCCTACAACACTTAGTTTTGTTTTTTTTTGGTTTTGGATCGCTTCTCTGCGTCCGCTATACTATGTAGCGGACGGCCCCCCTACAACACTTAGTTTTTTTTTTTGGTTTTGGTTCGCTTCTCTGCGTCCGCTATACTATGTAGCGGACGGCCCCGCAGACCCCAACACTTAGTTTTTTTTTTTGGTTTTGGTTCACTTCTCTGCGTCCGCTATACTATGTAGCGGACGGCCCCGCAGATACACATATTATCGATCACTTTGTTATTTTTTGAACACTTGCCCTGCAGATAGACAGATATCCAACACTTGGTTTCCCACCGTTAAATCACATTGGTCAATAAAATCAATCGCATTCAATAAATTTTTGGGTTAAAAAAGTGTTGTAACGTTACAATGTGAATTGGGGAACATCATCTCTCGCAGGAATTATGTTCCTTACACGGATTTACAATAAACCTAATAGCTCTAGGCCGGCCATTTATAATTTGCCAAGCAATCCTATACCTAAAGTCTTGTATGCATTCTTCGCTCCAGACAGTCTTCTTGAGGCTCTCAGACCGGCAAATGTAATCCATGTACATGCAGAGGAAGACGCCGCAGTCCGAGGAATTATGTTGCTTGGGCCTACTCCTCTTAATCGGAAAATGAGGACCGGCCTGCGCGATACCTTCTCCCGACGCCTACCATTGACCAGGGCAGCAAAAAGATTCTGCGAGAACCATAATAAGCATTAAACATAGCTAGCAAAATAAGATTAATCAGTTTTATAATATGCAAGTTACAACAAGAAGGAAACAGGATCTTACCATGGCATCCAACTGGCCTATGCCTCGGTACATATCAATCACAGGCATCACGTCGGTATCGTCGTAGAGACTGTCGACGACTGAAACCGTGCTCTGTAATGGTTCGTAGCAAACCAAGTACCAGTGGGCATTCCCTAAAAAGGGGATTAGAAACACGTCGGCAACACTTGCGCTCACTGGACTATCCCTAGCAAGATATGCTTGTAGGTTAGGGGACGGTTTCCACTGGGCCATGCCTCTCCCCTTCCTTGCATTGCCCCAGTCGTGCCACTCTTGTACTAGGAGCTGATGGAAAAAAGCATCCAAGATAAACACGCGCAGACCGATGTCTGGATGCTCCCGACACCTTCGCCTCAGAATTTGCACGTAGTGCGAGATGACACCGCTGTCTAACCAAGATCCTGGCGCCAGCGAGGCGATCTCTGTCCAAGAGGCATTGTAATCCAAGCCCTCGGGGTGATCCACGTCATACGACGCTCCGTCTTGGGGGGCCCCGCTAAAATAACGGGCTCGGATTAGATCGCATTTATGCGGCTTTAGGGGCCTGGCTGGATGCCCTTTCGGATATTGCCCTCGGGGGTCGATCGGGGGATATTGGCCTCCAATTCCTTCTTCGGCCGGCTGATATTCCCCTTCGGGGCCGCCAACTGGTCCCGCCCACGGGACAATGGGCAGTGCCTCGGAGAAACCGTAGTTTCCGAAAGGAAAGTCTTGCGTGACTTGAGAGAGGGGTTCCGGGAACAAATTGAAGGAGGGGCCGCTGTAATCGCCCCACGACGCTTGAGCCTGTCCCATCCCCGCTTCAGAGGTACCAACAACTCCCTGACTCACCCCTGAAGCCTGTCCAGAGGGATCACCGTATCCCTGGCTGACGCCCGTATAACCCATTCCCGGGCTTACTCCCGAAGACTGGCCCGATGCTTGGCGCAAAAAATTCCCGCAGCCTAAAGCCAATGTCGCAGCCTGTTGGCAAAGATCCTCGCCCATTGCGCTCACCAGATCCCTCCGCTCACTCAACTTCTGGAAGAATGCAAGCGAGGCATTAACCTACATCCAAAGAGATAAAAAATTAAGTAACTTCAATCAGACATTTATATTCAACTAATTTGGTTCAAGTCAGACTTGTTGGGCAACTTACGAGATTGTATGCCATACGCTCATCGATCTGACCCCTAGGCGCATACCTCTCCCCACGTTCAAAGTTTACAGGGGCTACTCTCCTCCGCGTGATGCGGTAGTACCACTCATCGTACTGATCGATGCTGATAACGGGGTCTGGCTCCGAGACGATGGCCGCCAGTGTGTCCTGCCAAGAAGTCCAAAGCTCTATTTCGGCCGCGCACAATTCGTACGCATTGGCGGTGCCAAACACTCCGACATCCGGTGGGTTCCTGTTAACCCTCATATCCGGGGCATCGACTGGCAAACCCTGCTCCAACTCAAAATGGCGCATTGCTCGGTCGGGCAGCTGCCACTCTGCGAGCTCGAAATGGATCAGGGGTGTGCGCTGCAACCCGGAGAGCGTGAAGACGAACGACTCTCCCACCCGTCGCGCCAAACGTATGTACGGTGCCCAACGCATTTGGCCCGGAGATAGACGGTCGAACTCCCCTCGATAGTACGTAATGTTGTGATGGGGATCGACTCTCCTCTTGTAGTGGCTAGCCCTCCGGCTGTACTCCCAAGCACACAACCGAGGCCAGACTTTGTCGGTTCCATCCCTACGCGTTGGTGCACCGGGAGCAAGGTGTTCGTAAGACCACACCTGAGAACATCAAAAAATTATATTTATATCGTCGATTCAACAAAAATAAAACACAATAACGAAGACATGATTTATATGATATACCTGCAATAGCGAGAGACATGCACATATGGCTTTGGAGTTGGGCCTCGTTGCCTTGTGCAATGCTCGGTACAGATACGAAAGAACCGCTGCACCCCAGGCATAATCCCCAACCTCCGACAGGTTACCCAACAACGGTAAATATTTCACGCTGACCGTGTTCTTCGACGTCGTTGGGAATAAAATTGCTCCCATCACCCACAAGAGGAAGGCCTTTGTGTACACCACAAGCTCACGGCCCGTATAGTTTTCCGGCAAAACCCCGTAGGTATCTACCAACCACTTCAACTTTATACCACCAGTGCTAAATTGATCCTGGGGTATCGAAGTGAAGAAGTCTCGCGCTGTTCTCTTATTCGTTGCGTCTGACGGAGGAGCAATTACCGGCCGCCCCGTCACCGGCAACCCCAAGATGAACCCTACATCTTCTAGGGTAATCGTCATCTCTCCGATCGGGAAGTGAAACGTATTCGTTTCACTTCTCCACCTCTCAACAAGGGCACCTATCAAGGCCCGGTCAAGCTGTTGAAAGATCTGCCCATGCGTGAAAATCCCAAACCCAATTCCACGCAGTATTCTTTTCTGGGACTGTTCAAGGTCCATCTCGTGAACTCGCGAGATACTTCTACGGTGGTGAGAAGTTCTCTTTCCTACGAATTATTAATAAATACAATTTGAGCAAAATGAACGGTAAAACAACGTTCGTAATAATAAGAAAGTTGATAAATAATGTATCTTACTCCACCATCCCATATGAGCGTACTGATATGGTTGGCTTGGTCGTATAACACGGATGGATCTTCTGGTCCAGGGATAAATTCCATTTTTTGCAACTGAAACTATGGAATCGGATTTTACAAACGCTAGCACATGAATAAATACATACATATATAAATCCTCATCACCGCTAGCACATGCTCAATGCATAATCAAAACCACGCATAAAACGCAATATTGATCACAACTATAGATTAGAAACATGTAAAGGATTGATTTTGTGAACTTACGTGATCTATTAGGGGGGGATTAAAGCTGCTCTTATGAAGAAATTGCGCAGATCTGCTTGCCAACGCCGCTGGGAATATTTGTGAGTAGAAGAACGAGAAGAGTGTAGAAGTTATAGGGGGACTTTTTTGGGTTTGAATATATATATTTGCTGTCCGCTGGACAATATATATTTGCCGTCCGCTATATAGTCTCGCGGGTCTGTTCCTTGTCCGCTATATAGTATCGCGGACGCTAGACTTTTGGTAGTTTTTCTACGTCCGCTATACTATGTAGCGGACGACACATCTTCTCTACGTCCGCTACATAGTATCACGGACGGCCCGCAGAATGTTTTTGGTTGTGTTCTCTACGTCCGCTACTTAGAATACCACTACTTAGTTTTTTCTTCTACACTTTGTTCCACCTCTCCAAAACTTCGTTTTTTCTACACTTTTTTCAGTTTTAAACTTAAGAGAAAAAATCTCCACGGGCACTTAGTTTTTTCTTCTACACTTAGTTTTTTCTTCTACACTTACTTCCACCTCTCCAACACTTAGTTTTTTAGTCCAAACTGTCCGCTATATAGTATCGCGGATATACTTACCGCAGAAAATGGTTGGCACGGACCAGACATTTTTCGGTTTAAAACTGAAAAAAAAAAGAGGGAAAATTTTTTTGTCAAACGGGGCCTTAGTTCCCGACCTTCCCGAACCCGGCCTAAGCGGAGGGCCCCTTATATCCGCTATATATATAGAACTATACAATGTAGCGTAATGTAATAAATTGGAATAAATTGGCGCCCGTAATGCAGTTTTAATAAATTGAAATAAATTGGCCCGAAGACTTGTTTTAGCGACATAGTACGTTAATGCTATTTTAATAAACTGACGCCCAAAGACTTGTTTTAGCGACGGAATCAACAATCTCAATTTTTCCAAAAAATAATGTACAATTCATAATCAACGATCTCAATATATCAATATATCGAGGCAACAAAAAAAGGCACAATTAAGCCAAAAAAATTTGAAAACATAATAAACAAGAACATAAATATTTTTATTATAATAAACTATGGTTCACAAATGGGGTACGAAAGTTTTTCACAAGCGCTCCGTTCAAAGATTACAACTTGAAAATCCCACCACCCAAGGTGTTCGAACACTACAAAGTCCCCGAGTTCGAGGCCATGCTGGCGCACGAAGACGTTCCAACCCTCTGCGAATTCCTTTTTTTGGGATCGGCCGGGCTTCAGCTTGATTTCAACCTGCCATGC
>JAVXUP010005196.1:0-21568 GCA_033070095.1 Escallonia herrerae | reverse complement strand
ACCAAGGAGATGGTCGCGCCAACTGAGGCGCAACCCCTAAGAGACCACACTGCCTACCAGAAATGGAATCAGAAAGATCGTAGTGCGCGCTACACCTTGTTGAGCAGCTTGCAAAATGATCTAATCGGGCAGTATGATGAACTTCCAACTTGCAAAGCTTTATGGGATCAGCTCAAGTTCTCTTTTGGTGGAACCTCAACTACGCGGCTTCGTAGCCTTGTGATTAAGTTTGAGGAGTACACAAAAGACCCTAAACATACCATGAGTGAACATCTAAGGATGATGTCCAATATGATTGGTAAGCTAAGGGATGCTGGCCATGCGCTCACAGATGAGCAGCAAGTCAGAGCTGTCATAAGGTCCCTTCCTGCCTCATGGGCCAATATGAAACAGATATTGACCCACAGTGAAAACATCAAGAACTTTTCTGATGTTTCACAGCATGTCATCCTTGAGGACGAGACTCGAGATGCTGACAAGACCCTTGCTTATGTCGCCCAAGGGGGATCGCGCAATGCAAATGGCAAGCGCGGAAGACAAAGTAAGAAAGGTAAGGAAGGCGAGGCTAGCACTTCTGCGCCAAAGGAAGGAAAAATGAAGAAACGCAAGAGAGGAAAACGTGGTGGGAAAAAGGATCTGTCTAAAGTTAAATGCTTCAACTGTCAACAGAAAGGACACTTCGCTCGTGATTGCACTGAGCCGAAGAAGGTACTTTCAGAATCTCTCTCTCAGTTATATGTTTCCTCACATGTGATGGTTGCTCATTCCCAACCTGTGTGGTTTGTGGATACAGGTGCAACAAAACATGTAGCACGTGATCGAGAGGGGTTCGTAGATTATCACCGGATTCCAGTGGGTAGCAAACATATCTTCATGGGAAACAATAGCTCCGAAGAGGTGCTAGGGGTTGGTTCTTACCAGCTCAAGTTGCGCACTGGGCGCACATTGATTCTTGAGGATGTGCGATATGCACCCACTGTTCGGCTTAATCTACTTTCAGTTACTGCTTTATTAGACAGTGGTTTTTCCTTTATTTTTAGGGGTAATAAGTTGGACATTTTTTTGGATGATGTTTTGTTCGGACATGGTTTTCGCATGGATAGTCTTTTTCAATTGGATTTAATTGATTCTCAGTCTTCTTATTCTTATGTGGTGAATGATAATATTGTGAATGATTCTACCACCTGGCATGCAAGACTGGGCCACATAGGCCAAGATAGAATGACTCGTTTGGCTAGAGAAGGCCTTTTGGCCCACTCGCAAAAGTCAATCTACAAACATGTGAGGCTTGTTTGGCCGGTAAAGCATGCAGGAAGCCTTTTGGAAAGGCTGTGAGAGCAACTCAGCCACTTGAGCTAGTTCACTCTGACATATGTGGACCTATGAGTGTAAAGGCACGCCATGGCGCCTCTTATTTCCTTACACTGATAGACGATTATACGCGATATGGTTATGTGTATCTGATATCTCACCGCTATGAAGCTTTGGACTGTTTCAAACGCTTTGTAGCTGAGGTTGAGAATCAGAAGAGAAGAATTTAAAAACTCTTCGCACTGACCGGGACGCGAATATTTGTCGATCACTTCAAGAAGTTTTGTGAGGAAAAAGGGATACGCAGGCAACTTACTATTCCTAATACTCCACAACAAAATGGTGTTGCGGAAAGAAGGAATAGAACATTGTTAGACATGGTTAGGTCTATGATGGCGCAAGCAAACCTTCCTATATCTTTTTGGGGGATGCCCTTTTGACTGCAGCCTATATACTTAATCGTGTGCCTTCACAATCAGTCAAATCCACCCCATATGAGCTTTGGAATGGCCAAAAGCCAAATTTGGATAACTTGCGCCCATGGGGCTCAGCAGGTTATGTTCACAGTACTTCTCATAAGTATGGGAAACTAGGGCCTAGAGCTAAAAAGAGTATCTTCTTAAGATATTCTAAACTCTAAAGGCTATGTGATGTATGGTGAACATCCAAATGGTGGAAGACTGAAATAGAGTCTCGTGATGTCGATTTCATAGAGTGATTTTCCTAGCATTGGAGATGCGAGTAAGAATCTTGACCTCTATGAGTTAGAGGAGGTTGAAGCCACTTTACCATCTTCAAGCGAAGGTGGGGAATTAGTTCCTCATCCGGTTGTCGCTGAAGATAGTATAAGTGACCTTCAACCTAGTGGGAGCATCCCAGACAGTGGGAGCACACCACAAGGACCATCAGGTCAACAAGATTCTCAACTGCGTAGAGGTGCACGAGGAAGAGTTCCACGTCGTCATTTTGAGATTGACGGTGAAATTCTTATGTGCACTCCAACTGATGAAGATGAGCCCACTTCTGTGGAAGAAGCCTTATCTTCATCTGCTAGAAATGAGTGGATGGCTGCAATGAAGGATGAGTTGAGCTCAATGGAGAAGAATCAGGTCTGGGAGTTGATTGACCTTCCGCCAGGGCGCAAGACTGTTGGAAACAAGTGGGTTTTAAAAGTCAAACGCAAGGCAGATGGGTCAATTGACAAGTATAAGGCACGTCTTGTGGCGAAAGGCTATACCCAACTGCGGGGTGTGGACTATGAAGACACATTCTCCCCAGTGGTGAGATTTGCTTCAATTCGCCTGATCCTAGCTATTGTCGCCCAGCAGGATTTAGAACTTTTTCATATGGATGTTAAGACTGCGTTTCTCAATGGAGAACTAGACGAAGAGATTTATATGGCTCAACCTGAGGGTTTTGAAGTCAAGGGACATGAGCGCAAAGTTTGCCGGCTCAAACGTTCTATATATGGTCTCAAACAATCGTCTAGGCAGTGGTACTTTAGGTTTCATCATGCCATTACCTCTATAGGTTTTGAAATGATTGAACAAGACCATTGCGTTTACGTAAAACGATCCAAGAAAAATATTCTGATCCTTTCTTTGTATGTGGATGACATTCTTTTAGCTGGGAATGACATGAGTTCCATTGTCGCCACTAAGCAGTGGTTGTCCTCAACTTTTGAGATGAAGGACATGGGAGAAGCTAATTATGTGCTCGGGGTTAAAATCATACGTGATCGTCCAAAGAGACTTCTCGGTTTGTCTCAAGAGACATATATCAAGAAGGTCATTGAACGATTTCGTATGCATAACTCAAAACCCATAGACACTCCAATGGACAAGGCGTGTACTTTAAGCACAGACCAATGCCCAAAGAATGATGAGGAAAAGAATCGGATGTCCAAAGTGCCTTACGCGGCTGCAGTTGGGAGTCTGATGTACGCTATGTTGTGTACGCGTCCAGACATCTGCTTTGCCGTTGGAATGGTGAGTCGTTATCAGAGTAATCCTGGACCCGCTCATTGGAATGCGGTGAAGAGGATTCTTCGATACTTACGTGGAACCGCTGATCTCGTCCTGTGTTATCATGGTGGAGACTTGAGACTGAGAGGATACAGCGATGCTGATTGGGGCGCTGATAGAGATGAGCGCATATCCACTTCAGGTGGAGCTATCTCTTGGTACAGCAAGAAAAAGTCTTGCATCGCCCTATCCACGATGGAGTCGGAGTATGTTGCTTGTTCAGCAGCAGTCCAGGAAGCTGTTTGGTTGAGGTCATTCTTACAGGCTCTAGGGGTTACAGCTCATGCAGATGAGTCTGTCACTGTTCACTGTGACAATACAGCTGCCCTAGATTTTGTAAAGGACCCCAAATATCATGGGAAGGCCAAACACATAGGCCTTCGTTATCACTTCATTAGAACTTTAGTTGCGCAAGGAGAGGTGACCATGAAACATATACCTACTGGCAGAATGGTGGCTGATCCTTTGACCAAGCCTATTGCTAGAGATGTTTTCCTTTCTCACATTAGGAGTATGGGACTACGTAGGTTTTGATATGTTTATGGCATCTTATGTACTTGACATTATTTATTACATTAAATTTTCATTCCTTGATTTGAGTTTATTTTGGAATGAATGGATAATCTTTGTGATTACATATACATCCTTGTTGAGAGTGTCACCAGGCTCGAATTGACCCACTCACACGGGTAATTCACCTTGGCGCTAAGATAGCGAGCAAGATGAGACATAATTGTCTTAAGCGCCAAGTGGGCGAATAAGATGATACAGCTTATAAAGCAAACATGTCGCCTTAGTTGGAGCTAAGATGAGACCTATAAAGTTAGGTCGATCATAGAGTATCTCCACAACTCTATGTAGCCTGTTTACAGCCGAATGTGAGATTTCAGGCAGGCACTATGAGAGTGACTGGGCTGAAAAACTCAGGTTAGGCGCTTGTACAGCGACTAGACTTAGATTCGTATGGCGTATTTTATTATACATTTATGTGACACGCCCTTACGGGTTACGCCATAGCATGCAAATCATACTGCATGTGCTAAATGCAGACCGACAGTGGGAGTGACGAATGAATCCCTGCTTCGTCACTGTGTGAGCCACTTGGATCGAAATATTTTTGATCCTATATGGTACCCTTTTCACCTTAGACTATGTCATGAAGAGGATACTCAATGTCGCTACTTTAGCATGTACCCTTGGATCATGGATGATGCGGTCTCGCGGGGCATGTCTAGGAAAGCGGTTGGGTCTAATTGGAATGACATGAGGGCTTTGGGAAGAAAGTTCAATATTACATCATGTTGTGTGATTCATAGCCCGGGCGACTTTGTCGATTTTCGTTTCGATATGAGTCATGAATACATAACATATGAGAGGTTTAACACTGCTCATTATGAGGGATTTGAGAGTGTTTAATCTGGTGTAGTTGAACTATCTGGGGTACATACGAGATTTTTTGGAGTGATGTATTGTGTTAGTTTGGTGATAACTTAATACAATACTCCTCAACTGGACATCCTTTCTCGTAGGTCGCACGTTCCATTTCCTGTATGAGGAGATGAGTGGACGAGAGATAAGGAGGGACTACACGATTTATTTGCCCTGTGTGTGGGCGAGTGGGAGCTGTTAATAAATTGGGTCAGTGGACCCATTATCCGCCCACTAACAGATAATGTGTATTTGTTAGTCTGGATAATTACAGTTATTTAGAGGATATTTATCTCCTAAGTGTTTGAGATAAATACAATATTTATCTCATAGGTGTTTGAGATAAATACATCTTTATCTCTTAAGTGTTTGAGGTAAAGTCTGTCTCTAAATACTATCTCTATATAAAGACTAGAGATATGCCAATAAAATAGGGTGACAGACAATAAGTCACAAGACAATCCCTCTCTCTATAGCACTCTCTCTAGAGCAATCACCAAACTCTAGGATTTGGTTCGTGGACGAAGAACTTGACTCTAGTAGCCGTTTTTGTACCTACGAAAAAGATCAAGCGTGTTGGAGGCTCGTAACAACAAGGATCCATCGTCGGAATATTTGGAGACTTCATACGTTATGTTTCCGAACCCATTACGTGTTACGTGGTAGCGCAATAATTTTATTCAACAACTACCAACCGAAAAGAAATCTTCCGGGGGGGTCATTCACTGTGTTCAAGAATGATGAGCTCATTGGATTGGTTTGTTACTTAGTAAGGTCGGCGAGCTGCTCTTATCAACTATGTTCTTTCTTGTCTTCTTATACACTACATGATGGTGTATAAGTTTCTTGCTTGGGTGTCTAAACAGCCTGATCAAATTCTTGCCTGTTTTTGGTGGTGATGCCTTTCTTAGTTCTATTCATTGGCTTGCTTGACCTATTTTATGTTTGCCTAAAAAGTTTGGTGATTTGGGTTTTCGTAATTTCCATTCCTTTAATGAAACCTTACTTATGCTTGGAAGCTCTGGTCCATGCCTAATTCTCTTGTAGCTCAAGTTTTTAAGGGGCGCTATTACAAAAATCATGATTTCCTTCAAGCTGGTTTTCCTAGGAACAGTTCTTGGACCTGGCGAAGTTTGCTAGGGGGACAAAGGGTTCTAAAACTAGGCATTTAGTGGCATGTTAGTGAAGAGCTGTCTATTTCTATCTAGATGGATTGGTGGTTGCCAAATATGGGCCTGGTCAGATGTAAGCGCCGGTTATAGATGCTAATAAACATTGGTGTGTTCAAGATTTATTTCTCTCTCATACTCACATTTGGAATCTACCCCGTAACCTAGCCCTTTTTTCGGTTGATGTTGCTTCCCATATCTTTCACCACCCATTGCTACCATTGGGCATCGTTGATGAACCTTTTTGGTCACATGGTGCTGTTGATGGCTTCACTGTTTAAAGGGCATATCACTTTATTCAGCATTTTCATAACCGGTTGCCCTTAGTAAAGACTCCTCCACTTTGAAGTGTTTGGCCAAAATTATGGAGGTTGCCTATTCCAGAGAAAATTCGGATTTTCTTATGGCAGTTAATTCATCAAAAGCTGCCCTCCACTCTGAATTAAATAAAAGACAATGTCCAGTAATTGATGTATGCCCTTTGTGTTCGATAGATTATGAGAATCATCGTCATATTTTCTTGGCCCGTCCCAGTAATCACAATATCTGGTCCACTGCGTATTATGAAATCGACAATCTTGTTATTCACTATTCCTCTAATTGTTTGGTATAAGTATTGTTTTACTCAAGCAGTTTTTAGCCAACTAGATGCCCTGCTTTGCATTGCTTGAAAATCTCTTGTTCTCTGAAACATTTTGGCGAGTGCATAATGATCTTGTGTTTCACAATACTCCATTCTCTTTACCAGAACCTAGATCTAGAATACCTAGTGCCTTCAATTTGATCCGTGGGACTCGCACTTTTCGGTGTGCTCTACGGTACAAGCTAAGAATAAAGAAGATGAACAGATTACCCATTTCGGTTTCGTGCACTTCTTTCCTCCCCTTTATCCCCTACTCATCTATGATACATGTCGTTGTCCTTTACCTTCCATTCCAATTTATTGTTCTGTGTTGTGACTGCTTCCGGGTGTGTACCTAGGTTTGGCATTGACTTAGTTCTTTTTAGTGATTGCTGGCTACTAATTAATGCCCACACTGATTTTTTTATCGGATAGCTTGTGTTTTCCTACTGTGGGGGCTTTACTAATAGCTCTTACATGGCTTCATTCTCTTAATTACTTACATGTTGTTTTTCCCCCTCCCCATTCTTATTTCCTATCCAATGTCACTCTTGATTCCTTGCCCTTTTGTGTATTTTTTTACTTGTTTGGTTTTCTTGTATAATCATATGATCATAAACTCAAGCGCCTTAACTTCAGTTGAACTCGTTTTTTCATTCTTTTCAATTTCAATATAAAATTGATTATTCTTTGAATTTGTTAAACTATCATATTTGAAATGTAAAGTTTTGATGCTTTGTAGCTCATATGCTTTGGAAATATATTGATGTTCATCGTATCCCTTTAAATTCAACAAATACTTTAGAACTCGCACGTGCTTAAGTTAATGTGATGTCATGATACAATATGACAATTATTACCAGTATTCCACTTTGAACTTAGATCTTCGCGTTATTATGTTAACGTGCTTTACACTCATATATTTTTGTGTTTGCGTTGATTTGATTATTGGTTCAATTGTTCAAATATGTTTTTTGACTTTGATTTAGATATTTGCAGGGTTAGTTTCTCCAAATGAGAATATTTGTCATGCTAAGATTATTTATCAATTTTGCACTTTCGATACATGTTTTGGAATTATATTTCTTTTAATCAGGAAAGATATTGAACCAGTATGTGCTGGTTCACCTCCGGGTCAGAGCGGTGACATGATCGCTCTTCAAGTCCTTAAAAGATGTAATGGAGACAAGATTACGAAAAATTCTTCTCATTTTCTAAGTAGACCCTGATATTGTTTGCTTGTAAAACGCTTTGGCAGTACCCTTGGGAATTTGAGTGAAACTTTATATTATTTACAGTACGCGGGCGTGACTTGTTCTGATGAAACCACATGCAAGGATAATTTTCAATAAACTGTCTGGAGTTTGGTGGACGTGCCTTTTTTCAATGGTCTAAGTAGGGCTGTATATGAACCGAGTTCGAGCTAAACATGGGCGTGTTCGAACTCTGTTCATTTATTTTCAAGGATATTTGAGCTCGGCTCGTGTTCGTTACAAGCCAGACATGGATGCTTGAACTTAGCTTAAGTTCATCGACGCAAAATTCGGGCTCGGCTCGACTCGTTTGTCTCAGAACGCCGTTTTGAATCAACAACAAGAGAAGAAGCTGCTGTCGACCGATCTCTAATCTTTACAAAGATTGGAGATTTCGATCTTCACAAAGATTGGACATTCGAAGACGTGAAAGATATCAGATCTGATCCGGGTTGATGCGCGATCGAGAGTGAGATTGAGAGTAAGAAAGAGAGGCGTGCTTGAAAGTGATGAAGAGAAGGTGTGTGCGTATCTGTGGAAGAGTGTATCTGTGTGCATCTGTGCACAAGTGTATGAGTATGTGGAGGAGTGCGTTAGAGAGAGTGGGAAGGTATATCTGTGAAGAAGTGCAGAAGCCAAAAGGAAAGGAATGAACAGACATTAGTGCGGCTGGAGGATTAAGATCTTTAGGGTTTTCTAAATGGATTAAGAACATGGGCTGCAGTTTTGGGCTTTTTTATGTAAAACTAAATTTATGGCTTCGGCTCCATGTAAAATTCTTTTTGGTATGATATTGGGCTTGGGATTTAAGCAAATTAAGTCTAGGGCTTTGAACATAATTGAAGGTTTTTTGTTTATTAGACATAAAAAATAAATATAATATATAAACGAGCCGTTCACGAACATATTCGAGAACACTTTGAAATGTTCATGCTCGGCTCGTTTAATAAACGAGCTTTAAAATAGTGTTTATGTTCGGTTCGTATATTATACAAACGAACATGAACAAGCTCTATAGGGAACGAAGAACGAGCAGTTGATGAACGGCTTGATTCATTTACAGTTCTAGGTCAAAGAGAACTTGAGATGTATCGTTTGAGTTTTGTTAGCCTAATGTTTTAGGAATTTTTCAGTGATATTTAAGTGACTACTATTCTTGCCTAATTAATTCCTACTCTTAATTAAACCAAGTATATAAATACATCGAGCATAAGGAGCTTATCTTCATCGTGTTCATGTAGATCAACTCTTATAAACTGAAAAACACTTTGTGAGCACAAAAATTTCAACCGAAAGATAGAATACACGTTCATGATATATTTTGCATTTCTTTCCATTATGTCACGTTGCACAATTAAACCTTCAAGCCATGTGTGTGCAAGCCATTTTTTCTTTTTAGTCCAAAACTGACCATGTGTCAATAAGTTATTGTTGTCATTGATTTGACGACTGTGTTCTTAGGCCATGCCTAATTCTTTGATGATGTGGCATGTTGAGGCTTTGAAACAAATCAACCTTGTGAGGCATAACCGTCTATTTTTACTTGGTGCAATCACATATGATTTGAATCACCCGTCATTTATGCAACTGTGCCACAAAATGAGTCCGCTCTTTTAATTTAACGCGTGCATATATATATAGCGGACGGTGCTAGCGCTACTAGCGCTAGTAACGGATCAGCTCCCATATATATATATATATATATATATATATATATATATATATATATATATATATATATATGGGAGCTGATCCGTTACTAGCGCTAGTAGCGCTAGCACCGTCCGCTACATAATGTAGCGGACGGTAAGTTATCGTCCGCTAGATTATGTAGCGGATGGGAAAACAGCGCTAACAACGTACTAGCGCTAGCAATATATCACGACCCTATATATATATATATATATATATATAGGGGACCGATCCACACCCACCGGTGGAGAAATAACAATTTCTCCACCGAACCGCAGGTAAGAGCAGCGGTTGGCCACGTGGCACAAAAAGGCGAAAAAGGCGTACGGCCACTGCATTAATGGCGAAAAAGGCACGAGAAATGGTGAGAAAAATGGTGAGAAAATGGCGAGAAGGAGAAAAAGGACACCAACCGCATGCACAACCAGCGGTTGGCATTAATATGCCCTGCCACGTGCCGTCCCCCACCCCTGCCACGTGGCCCAACCCCATGGCCCCTGCCACGTGGCGTCCCCTCCCCCTGCCACGTGGCCCACCAGCATGGACAACCGGCGGTTGGGGCGATGGCCCTGCCACGTGGCATCCCCTCCCCCTGCCACGTGGCCCAACCGCGTGTGGTACCAGCGGTTGGTCTCCCGCCCCTGCCACGTGGCGTCCCCTCCCCCTGCCACGTGGCCCAACCGCGGGTGGTACCAGCGGTTGGTCTCCCGCCCCTGCCACGTGGCCCAACCGCTGGTACCACCCGCGGTTGGTCCCCTCCCTCTGCCACGTGGCGTCCCCTCCCCTCATCCGCAGGGCCCAACCGCTCCTACAACCCGCGGTTGGTCCCCTCCCCCCCGGTTGGTCCCCTCCCATGCCACGTGGCATCCCCTCCCCTGCCACGTGGCCCAACCGCTGGTACCACCCGCGGTTGGTCTCCCCTCCCCTGCCACGTGGCGTCCCCGCGTGATGCCCCCACCTGGTGTCCTTCCCCTCGATGCCACGTGTCGTCCTTCCCTCCCCCATGATGCCCCCACGTGGTGTCCTTCTGCCGAAATTTTTTTTTTTGCCGCAGCCTTTGACCGCATAAACACCCACCCTTCCTCACTTTTTTCTGTCTTTTTTCTTCTCTCTTCCTCGCTTCTCTCTTTATAATCCCCTCCCCCGAACCCTTCTTCTGCACTCTGTCATCTTTTACCAACTTCCTTCGTACTTCATATCTCACCTACATAATCTCCATAACAATACAAACCAAAAAAAATTTAACGCTAGAAGATCGGTAGTTTTTTCTTTAAATACATCAAGTCACAACAAGTAAGTATTTTGAATTTCCTTATAATTCAATGTTAGGTTTATACAAATCAGCGTATTACATTTATAGATTCCAAAACAGCGATTTTTTAGGGCGCCAAATATAGACAGTTTTTCACGAATTTATAAAAAATAGCTAGAGCTAGATTTTGCCAAAATGCAAAAAAGAGACCCTAGTTATTCTTAAAGGATCTGTCTCAGGTAAAAATTTCAGATTTTTCCAAAGACTGGAAAGGGGTTAACTGATACGGGGAACCTTGTAACTCTGCAGTGTATTTTAAAATATCAAGCTAGCGCGATTTCGCGCGAAACTTTTATGAGAATCCTAGGATGTTGGGAAGTTCCATTCCCCAGGAATTCGGGCCATTCCGAAGCCGTTACCTATTTTTTTGGCCGAACGGCCCTTTAAGCGCTTGATCCGGACACCGGTTCGCGATTTTTGGGCGAAACCTCCGTAAAATACTTTTTATGTCAAGAATGAATTCAGGAAGCCTCAAGTAGCATTTCGAAGCACTTTTGATATTTTTCGATGCCAGGGGGCATTTCGGTAATTCGCCGCCCCGAGAGGGGTATTTCGGTAATTTTACAGTGCTAAGTTTTTCGACGGACTTTTTAGTCCAGAAATGTAATTACAAAACCTGAAATGTTGTTTTGAAGCTGACGTGGCGCGCGTAGGGGTGTTTTGGTAATTTTCCCGCGCCAAGGGGTGTTTTGGTAATTTTCCCGCGCCAAGTTTTTCAAACGACTTTTTAGTCCAGAAATGTAAGTAAACCACCTGAAATGTTGTTTTGAAGCTGGTTCGGGGGCGTTGGGGTGATAGTGAACGCTCAGGGGCATTTCGGTAATTTGCCGCTGATCGGGGGCTATTTTGCTAGGAAGGATCCAGCTTAAAATTCATACCTTAAAATAACTTTTAGTTCAGGAAAGGGTGTGAGACACCCGAAAACTTATTTTGTTCCAGATGTTCTGAACCTTGTGACGCACCGGCGATGACTGCCAGGGGATATTTTGCATAAGTAGCGGGTGTTTTGGTAACTTTCCCCCTTTAAAATTTTTCCTGATATATTTGGTATATAATTGACGTAATACATTTAAAAACTTGACTTTAAAGCGGTTTTGAGGTGTTGGGGGTGTAGGGGCCATCGGGCTATATATTGCTATATAACCACGTTGGCGCTAAATTCAGTGGGAACTAGCGTAATTAAGCGTTCGGAGTGGTGGGAATTGAGGATTTGTTTTAATACATTGAAATAATGACTATTGCTAATGTGTTGGTAAGCTAGGTTAAAGATCCAGTTATAGTTTTGGAATGTAAATATTATGGATATTATGGACGCTAAGTTGGTTTATAATTATATTTTGTTCTTAAAGGTATGAATTTCAGCTCTGGACCTCATGATACATCAATCCTATACGATGACGATGACCACGTCGCGAGGCACGTATTTGACGGTGTCGATAGGGGTGTTTTGGAAACAATTCAAAGCACAAGGCACCTTGAAGAGTGGGTACTAAACAAGGAACAAATACAGCTATTACACCGTCAAAATTTAACCCTGTTCACCGATTGCGGGAAATGGTCTCGACACGACGATTGCCTTATATCCGCTCTAGTTGAACGATGGAGGAGCGAGACGAACTCATTTCACTTCCGGTTTGGTGAAATGACTGTTACGTTAGAGGACGTCGGATTTATACTTGGAATCCCATGTCACGGCAGACCCGTTACTTTGAACGTGCCGTCTGCATCCATAGCGAATATGGCTATGCAGTATTTTCCGGGAATTCCAAGGGCAGCGCTTACAACAAACGGCGTCAAGCTTAAATGGCTGAGAGAGCAGTACGGCGTGCTACCGGATGAATACACTCCTCAAGATTTCGTGACGTATACGAAGGCATTCCTTCTGTATATTATTGGAGCTATATTACTTCCGACGCATTCGAAAAACACGGTGCATCCGAAGTATATGGTGTTCTTGGAGGATCTTGAGGAGGTATACTCCTATTCGTGGGGTTCAGCTGTCCTTGCGCACCTATATCGAGCACTGCATAAGGCTACGAGAAACGGTGCCAAGTCCATTGCCGCCTGCCTGACTCTATTACAGGTATGAGCATTTATTTTCTTGGTAGGATCCTTAGTCAATATATTCGGGATTAATTACTAATTCCATATAATGTTTGCATTCACAGGTTTGGTCTTACGAGAGGCTACCCATGGGTCGTCCACAACCGTTGGTAGATTCCGATGAGACGTGGCCTAGGGTGTGGGCCTGGGGGCCTACGACCAACCGGAGGAGGAGACGGGTAGACCCTCACCACCATCTAAAGTTCTATCGGGGGGAACTAGAGATACTAGATGCATCCCAGGTGACGTGGCAGCCATATGGCAAGGTGATGCATCTGTTGGATGAGTGGTGTTGGCAACTTCCGGTGTCGTACGTGCTGGCAGGTTTGGTTCGGGTGCCGCTCATTCACTTCGAAGAATGTGAGTTTCAGATGCCCGATCGAGCTATGAAGCAAGCTGGCTGTCCACAAGGGATACCAAAACCCGCTGTAGACATGCGGCCATACAGGGGTGGTCGAGGGCCGAACTTCGAGGTGGCTGATGCCTTGATTTTGTTGGGTGACGAGGTGCACCAGTGGAATACCTGGCAGGAAACGTATGATAGCCTTGTATCGCTGAAGCACGACGGCATTAGTACTGAGGAATACTTACAGTGGTTTCTCAGGGTGACGCGCACGAGGGTGAATCGCCCTTCCCAGGTGAAGAAGACATCGTACGCGCCACGTGAGGTCTATGACCAGTTCTGGGCATTGGCCATTGTAAGTCATGCTAGTGTTGTTTGATAATTTATTTGCGCACCTTATCGACCATTTGTCAAATATGATTAGCCATATTTTCTATGCATGTTTTTTAGGTTGACCAGGGCATTGAGGTGTTCAAGCAGCTGGAGTCGTTTGACTGGTTTGTCGCGCAGGCTCCTGACAATCTCAAGAGGTCCATTGAGAAGTACAAGACTGAAGTTCAAAACTTTAGTCTTGCGTACCGGGGTTACGAAGGGGAGCCGTCTAGTCGCCCTCGTCCTGAAGCGTACGACTATCAGCCCCAGAGTCAGGTGTGGGAGTCGTCTGGTCGCCCTCTTCCTGACGCGTACAACTATCAGCCCCAGAGTCAGGTGTGGGAGCCGTCTGGTCGCCCTCCTCCTGACGCGTACGACTATCAGCCCCAGAGTCAGGTGTGGGAGCCGTATAGTCGCTTGCCTCCTGAGCGCTCATCGCATAGCGCTGGGAGCCGTATAGTCGCTTGCCTCCTGACGCATACGACTCTCAGTGCCAGAGTCAGGTTCCCCAAGTAGGAATCCAGGCCTCGCGCCCAAGCTTTCGGTCGGACAAAGGACAAGCGACGAAGCCATTGAGGTCGGACAAGATGGCTTGGATCGACCGGCACTACTTCGGGCATGAGCCTGTCAATTCAGCAGACTTTCCCCTTGCGACATTCCTAGGTCATGAGGATATCAGAACGTTGGCGCCGGAGACAGATCTTTCAAATTTTGTCATGAACGCTTACATAGAACTGCTCCGGATTAGAGAGCAACGTTTTAACCGTTCTGAATATTTGAAGCTTAACATGTATCCCACTCATTTTGTGGAATTAACGGTGAGAGAATTCACAGAATGGAGGCGAGGGGGCGGCAGGAGTAAGTGGAAACCAGGTCGAAACGTGTTAGGCATGATGAACGCAGACTATCAATGTCCCGCTGCTGATGCGAACCTTATCATGATACCCTGTCATCATGCAAACCACTGGTTCCTATTAGTTCTCCATCCAGCGTTCAGAACGGTTCACATATACGATAGCCTAAGGGAGGACGAGCCTGGACAGCTGCTGGCACAGATGTACAACGAGTACATCACTTTAGTGGTTAGTATTTATTTTTTGACCTTGGCTCATAGTATATTGTTCTTGTCTCATAGGCTTGATTCTCGTTTTTATTGTTGGATGCAGACTACTGTCCTCTCGCTAGCATGCGGACGGCCACAGGGTGACCCTTGGACGGTCGTGATGATAAAGGACCGACCAAAGCAATATAACGGTCACGATTGCGGGATTTACGTCCTCAAGTACATGGACTACATTGCTCGCTCGGAAGTGCTCAAACACTCCTCGTGGACTAGGAAGGATGCCTTGACGTTTAGGTATAGGATAGCCTGGGAGCTGAAAAAGAATGAAGCTAGACGCCTTCATTACCATTATCCTGACGTGCGTGGCTAGCTGCTGTGATGTTACAAAAAACTGTACCAAAAAGAAATGTACATAATTTTTCGCATGCTATGAATTTGGCGCTAAAATGTGCGCGAATATACCTTTCATATGACGGCATTCGAAAAAATTACGCGTCTCGCTTTTCGCCGAAATTCATAGAAATGGGCTAACTAGCGTGCATGAGGTGCAATGAGCGAAAAAAAAGTGACAAAAAAAATTACAACTTTTTTCGGAAGCTATCAAATGGGCCTAAAGTGTGCCCGAATAGGCCCTTCCTAGGAAAACTCAAAAATTAATGTGTCTCGTTTTTCGCCGAAAGTCTTACAAATGGGCTAACTAGCGTGCCTGAAGTGCAATGAGCGGAAAAAAAGTGACAAAAAAAATTACAACTTTTTTCGGAAGCTATCAAATGGGGCCTAAAGTGTGCCCGAATAGGCCCTTCCTAGGAAAACTCAAAAATTAATGTGTCTCGTTTTTCGCCGAAAGTCTTACAAATGGGCTAACTAGCGTGCCTGAAGTGCAATGAGCGGAAAAAAAGTGACAAAAAAATTTACAACTTTTTTCGGAAGCTATCAAATGGGGCCTAAAGTGTGCCCGAATAGGCCCTTCCTAGGAAAACTCAAAAATTAATGTGTCTCGTTTTTCGTCGAAAGTCTTACAAATGGGCTAACTAGCGTGCCTGAAGTGCAATGAGCGGAAAAAAAGTGACAAAAAAAATTACAACTTTTTTCGGAAGCTATCAAATGGGGCCTAAAGTGTGCCCGAATAGGCCCTTCCTAGGAAAACTCAAAAATTAATGTGTCTCGTTTTTCGCCGAAAGTCTTACAAATGGGCTAACTAGCGTGCCTGAAGTGCAATGAGCGAAAAAAAGTGACAAAAAAAATTACAACTTTTTTCGGAAGCTATCAATTGGGGCCTAAAGTGTGCCCGAAAACGGAGTTACCAAAAATATCAATAATCCACAAATCAAATCACAAATTAAAGATTGCACAAACCAAATCACAAATTTAAACATTATAAAAGTTCAATTTATACAACTGAAACATTAACCCTAACACTCTTCCTCATCATCGTCCTCCTCGACCATACTGCCAGGTTCGATACCTAACACTTTATAATGGTTTCTCTTGTCATGATCAGTCATCTTATTACACAACGCACACTTTCGTAATTTTTTTTGACCCGTTGCTTCTTCAATCGGATTCTTCATGCGTATTGCTCGTTTTCGCCCTTTTGTTTGAGAAATAATTGGATCAAAAATGTCGTCCTCCTCACCTTGTAGGTCAGTGCCGTCAATGACTGGCTGTTTGGCTCGATTGAATCTACCGCCTGGAGTTGTCCGAGTAGTCGGAGTGTCCACAGTTTCTGGTAATGCCATCCTAAACTGTGCATGCATAGCCTTATCCCGTGCGGCTGCTTCAACTTGATACCTGTACCCATCAAATGTCGACGCTGCATCCATTGATAAACCGTGCATGATGTTACAAAGGTGATTATATCGCAGCGACTCAGATTGCTCGAAATCAACTGAAACATTGGGCACGTAAGGAATGTGACCGTGGACTCTGTTGGCTTCCTTCGTCCACCGTTCCAAGATATACGGTGGAGGGATTTCACTAGCATTCTTGGCGCTCAAAACCCTCAACGCGTGTCGACAAAGTATACCTTTATGCTCAAACAGTTGACAGTTGCAATTAACCAACCCGGTGTCCTTACAAACTGCTACGGTAAAATGTCGTCTGGTCCTCGGAGCCGACGAAGAGCACGGATTGGCGAAGTTCGTCACATTTGTCAAAGCATAAACCTTGATATCTCTGGTGGAATACTCGTGCAACTTTGTCATGCCATATTGATTCGACTTTAGTAGTTCCTCTTGAAACTGTCGAAACATTTCCTTGGTATAGACTTGAGCCGCATGAGCCTCTAAAGGTGAATAAAGTAGTATAGCTCTTTCTTTGCAAACTGTAGCCGCGTCGGCTTCTCTCTCACGGTACAATTGCCTGTCAACGGCTTTCTGCATCTCTAGTACGAACTCCGCTATACTTGAAGACTGGCCTACGTACCCATCAAAGAATGAATTCATAGCTTCGCTTCTCGAGGTCGTAGTCATTCCGGCTGCAAAAAACTTCTTGGTGTAGGCACCGACCCACTGTGTCTTGATCTCATACAACGATTGTAACCATTCGTGATTGTGCAAATAGTAAGTATCCATTAACGTGGCCCACCTCTCCTCGAACACGTCTACCGTCAACGATTTCTTCACACATGTATTAAAGTCAGTCTTGAATGACGGATGGTTTGCATATACATGGTGAAGCCGTTCGGGATATTTGTTGCTTATGTGCCATGTGCACAGGCCATGGTGAGTATCTGGAAGGACCTTAGCGATTGCATTTTTCATTGCCAGATCTTGGTCGGTGATGATGGTCTTTGGAGGAATATGATACATTGCTTGAAGCCACGTTTCAAATAACCACGTAAATGACTCCTCCGTCTCATCCCTAAGCAGGGCAAAGCCAAACGAGATTGACTGATAGTGGTGGTTCACCCCGGTGAACGGAGCAAAAGGCATAGAGTACTTATTGGTGCGGTATGTGGTGTCAAACGTCACAACATCCCCAAAATTTTGGTAAGCAGCTCTAGAACGGGGGTCCGCCCAAAATATAGTACTAATGCGGTTCTCATCATCCAGTTGGAGACTGTAAAAAAATCCAGAATTCTCACTCTGAAGGGACCTGAAGAGATCAAGTGTAGTTTGAGAATCACTCTTACCGAAAGACTCTCTCCTCTGAGCACGAAGTTCATTTCGAAGGTCTACTTCGTTGAAACTCAACTTGTCAATCCCCCCAGCCTGGCTTGAGAAAACCCCCATCATCTTAGAAGGTGGAATTTTAGCCTCGGCCATTGTAAAAATTAGTTGTCTGTGTGCCGCGCTTATTTCTCGGTGTTGATGAATTTGACCAATCTTACTGGGGGTCATCAACTGATGATTATGGCTCAACTCCACTCCTGTGACAACCCAATGGTTTTCATTTTTTCGGTGTACTGCATACACATGGGCCTTGCAGCCGGTACCCGGAAATGTGTCCCGTTTTCTTTGTCTTGTTGTCCCTTCGTCACTGATCCGAACGACCGGAGTTACATGCGGTGCTCCTCTATGACACTCAAATAGTCTTGCACAAATTTGATCTGTATTCGCCCGTTTTCTAGTCGTCTTAGTTCTAATACCGAAACCTATCGTTTTCGAATATGCTCTATAGTATGCTTCAACTTCGTCCAGTGCTTGAAAAACTTGACCAACGTAAGGTGGATCAGAACCTTCACAAAAATTATTTCCTCCAGTTGCATCCATATTTATACTGGAATCTAAAAAATAAAAATTATATCATTCTCAACAAGTCATAGATTTAAATAAAAGAAGAATAAAATTTATTTAAACCACCGTCTTTCGGGAAATTTGGTATAATGTAAAATTAGCAAAATAGCCCCCGATGAGCGGCAAATTACCGAAATGCCTCCGGGGGTTCATTATCACCCTAACGCCCCAAATCAGCTTCAAAACAACCTTTCAGGTGCTTTGCTTACATTTCTGGACTAAGAAATCCTTTGAAAAACTTAACGCTGCAAATTTACGAAAATACCCCTATCGGGGATGCGAATTACCAAAATGCCCCCTGACAAAAAAAATCTGAAAAGTGCTTTGAAATGGGATTTTAAGCTTCCTGAATTCACTCTTTAAAATAACTTTTCAGGTGTCTCACACCCTTTCCTGAACTAAAAGTTATTTTAAGCACAAATTTGTGTAATGTAAAATTAGCAAAATAGCCCCCGGGGGTTCATTGTCACCCTAACGCCCATCAAACCAGCTTCAAAACAACCTTTCAGGTGTTTTACTTACATTTCTGGACTGAAAAACTTTTTTTCGGGAAAATTACCAAAACACCCCTCGCGGGGGGGCAAATTACCAAAATGCCCCCTGGCTTCAGAAAATATCAAAATTGCTTTAAAACGCTATTTTAAGCTTCCTGAGTTCATTCTTGATCTAAAAAGTATTTTACGGATTTTTCGCCTAAAAATCCCGAACCGGTGTCCGGATCGAGCGCTTAAAAGCCCGTTCGGCCAAAAAATTAGCTAACGGCTTCGGAATGGCCCGAATTCCTGGGGAATGGAACTTCCCAACACCCTAGGGTTCTCATAAAAGTTTCGCACGAAATTGTGCTGTCTTGATATTTTAAATTACACTGCAAAGTTACAAGGTTGCGCGTATCAGTTAACCCCTTTCTAGTCTTTGAAAAAATCTGAAATTTTTACCTGATACAGATCTTTTGAAAATAACTAGGGTCTCTGTTTTGTATTTTGGCAAAATCTAGCTCTAGCTATTTTTTATAAATTCGTGAAAAAACTGTCTAATTAAGTTTTCACCTTTAGCGACAATTACGCCCCGCAATCAGCTGCAAAACAACATTTCAGGCGTTTTACTTACATTTCTGGACTTAAAAGTCCGTTGGAAAATTTTTTCGGGAAAATTACCAAAATACCCCTCTCGGGGTGGCAAATTACCAAAATACCCCTGGCTTCAGAAAATATCAAAAGTGCTTTAAAATGCTATTTTAAGCTTCCTGAGTTCATTCTTGATCTAAAAAGTATTTTACGGATTTTTCGCCTAAAAATCCCGAACCGGTGTCCGGATCGAGCGCTTAAAAGCCCGTTCGGCCAAAAAATTAGCTAACGGCTTCGGAATGGCCCGAATTCCTGGGGAATGGAACTTCCCAACACCCTAGGGTTCTCATAAAAGTTTTGCGCGAAATCGCGCTGGCTTGATATTTTAAATTACACTGCAAAGTTACAAGGTTGCGTGTATCAGTTAACCCCTTTCCAGTCTTTGGAAAAATCTGAAATTTTTACCTGATACAGATCTTTTGAAAATAACTAGGGTCTCTGTTTCGTACTTTGGCAAAATCTAGCTCTAGCTATTTTTTATAAATTCGTGAAAAATTCTATTTCTGACGCCCTAAAAAATCGCTATTTTGGAATTTTTCGAATGTAATACCCCGATTTGTCAAAACGTAATTTTGACGCCCTAAACACGAATTTTAGACTATTGTAAGAACAATTTAAGCGTAACACAATTTAAACAATCAATTGGTAAGAACAAATTGAAAAATACTTACTTGTTTTAACTTGATATATTTCAAGAAAAATCCACCGATCTTCTAGCGGTTATCCACCGATCTTCTAGCGTAAATTTTTTTTGTTTGTATGTAGGTGAGATAGGGAGAATGAGGAGGGTGGAAGAAATGATTCGGGGAGGAGGGATTTTATAGAGAGAAAAGTGAGAGAGGAAGAGAAGAACCGTGAGTGAACAGCAGGGAGGGGGAGGGGGGAATGACACGTGGGGGTGGGGGGTAGGGTGGTAATGACACGTGGGGGAAGAGGGGGTTCACGGGTGGGGGAAGGGGGGTTCACGGGTGGGGGAAAAGGACATAGGGTGGGGGCCACGGGGTGGGGGGCAAGGGGGTGGGGGGCAAGGGGGGTGACGGGTGGGGTCACGGAAGGCAATAATGCCAACCGCATGTAGGAGTTGCGGTTGGGCATTATTGCCACCATTTTCTCACGAGTTTTTCATTTTCTCGTGATATTTTCATGAATTTCTCATAGTATTTTCGTCCTTTTCGTCCCTTTTTGCGCCACGTGGCCAACCGCTGCTCTTACCTGCGGTTCGGTGGAGAAATTGTTATTTCTCCACCGGTAGTGTGGATCGGTCCCCATATATATATATATATATATATATATATATATATATATATATATATATATATATATATATATATATATATATATATATATATATATATATATGGGAGCTGATCCATTGATAGCGCTAGCAAAATAGGAGAAGTTGCTAGCGCGATCTGGCCGTCCATCCCAAAAGATGGACGGCCCAGATCTTTTTGCGTTTTTAAGTACGTCCGCTACATTATGTAGCGGACAATTTTTTGCACTTTTTTGACAATAATACCCTCCGAGTCCGTCCGCTACATAATGTAGCGGACAAGTTTTCAGAATTTTTTTTTTCTTTCTGTCATTAATGTTCTGACTTTTTTTTTCTCTTCTCCCGTCCGCTACATAATGTAGCGGACAAGTTTTCAGATTTTTTTTCTCTTTCTGTCATTAATGTTCTGACTTTTTTTTTTTCTCTTTCTCTCTTCCTGTCCGCTACATAATGTAGCGGACAAGTTTTTAGATTTTTTTCTCATATCTTTTTCTCTCTTTCTCTCTCTCTCCCCCCTTCATTAAAGCTCTGATCTCTCTCCTCTCTTCTTTTTGATCTCTCTCTCTTTCTTCTCTTTCGTCATCTCCCCTCATTTCTCTCTCTCTCTCTCTCTTTCTGGGCAGACTCCAATGTTTTGGTCAAGATGAGGAATGGGTTTCTGCAAATAAATTTCCACCTGATACAACATAGTCACTATTAGCATTGGCTTCAGCAGGAGCCATCTCAGGCCTTGTGGATGAGG
>JAVXUP010005195.1:0-21570 GCA_033070095.1 Escallonia herrerae | reverse complement strand
CAGCCATCGCTTCAACCCCCCAGTACTCGCAGCCGTACTAGTGGACGCTGATGGCTGTCCGGACTGCTGCTCGGACCCCCTTAGCTGTTCATACGAGGCCTGCAAAAATAGTGGTTTAACGATATGTTAGGGCATTAATTAACGAAACAGACATTGAGGATAGAAAGAAAAAACATTAACTTAAATAAATTGACTCACATCGATCCGCCGGGCAATATCTGAAATATAGTCGCCCGCCCGGTGCGTCTCGTCCTTGTCCTTCTTCCGCACGTGCGTCTGATTATACGTCAGAGCTACGACCTCATCGTCCTCCAGATCCGGGTGCTCGACCGCGTTCTTGTGTCGGACGATGTCGTGTGGCACCGACCCCCCCGTGTGCGTCGGATCTTTGTTCTGTCTGTTCTCAGTCCCGCTCTTACTCTTGGCGTCCCAACCTGGATCCGCAGCCCACCGATCTATCATCTCCCCCATACACGGTGAGATATCCAATGTGGGGGATATCTCGCCATGTCCGTCATCGGGCACCCGCGGGCAGCGCCTTCTTCGCCCGGTCCCGTGCATCGTGGAGCCATCGGCGGTAATTCTTGCCGATGTAGGCAAAGAAAGCCTGCTGCCCCAGTACCTGCTGCTGAGGCGTGTCAAACGTGAACCCCTCCTGTAAGGCATTCAATAACACAAATTAACAACATAAAACAAACTGTAATTTAACATTTACTAACGCTGAAAAAAATACTTCACCGTACCAGCCACTCCTCCCATAGGGCCTCCCTCGCAGCGGCATCCCAGTCCTTCCAGTACAGGCGTGGCTCGAAGAATCGGCCCTTCACAAGAACGCCGATCTTCGTCCTCGCAATATTCTCCAGGATCCTGCCAAAGAAGTAATTAAATTAATTAATACAGTTCAAATATAAATTAACACCCCAAAATTTTAAATATAAGGCATGAGGTGATATTTTTAGTACTTACAGGCCCTCCTGCGTGAGCGTAACTCTCTGTTTACGCTGGGGGTCGATGCGTACCCCGCGTGTCGGACCACGGCCTCGTCGAGATCCTACAAAACACAGACATTAATACAGTTCAAATATAAGGCTAGCGAAAATGTACGAAACACCGTTATCAACTATACCTGAGGTAGAACCCACGGAAGATGGAGAATGCACGCGCGTGTGGGATGAATCTGCGTCGGGCTGGGGCGACGGCTCGAGCTGGGGCTGGGGCGACGGCGATGGCTGGGGCGACGGTGACGGCGACGGCGGGGCTGGGCCCCCGATGGCTGTCCGCGATCACTCTGTGCCTCGTCATCAGTAGGCAATGACGAGGTGGGACTAACCGGGGAGGAAGCAGCTCGGCGTCCAGCCCGGCCACGAATAGCCCGTATCCTATCCATATCTGACTTCATATAGATTATATACAAAGACATTAACACGTGAAAAACAATAATTTAGGCATAAATCATCATCGGCACTATATATATATATGAACGGATGTGCAAAAACACATCAATAAACACCAAGTTCTAAAATGTTACTACATTTTTCCCGTGATGTTACAACATTACAAGTCAATCATTTTCAGTTTGCGAATCATCTTCATCACTTTCCTCGTCGCCCTCTTCTTCGTGGGACTCGTCGTCCTCTTCATCTTCTAATTCATCCTCTTCATCAGTAGACTCGGTCACATCATCTCCAACACTTTCAACATCTTCCGCGTCATCATCTACGACTTCTTCTCCCACAAGAAGTGTTGTTGGAAGAGGAAGATCGTCCTCCTCGTTGTTGACCTCAACAGGGAACAAGACACGTGGTTGGTCGGCTTGAAAGGAGTCTAGCTCACTGTCATATGTCACGGGCAATTTCTTGGACTTGATAGTTGTATACCAATGAGATTTGGGATTGGCGACGTCCTCCGCGTAAAAGACTTGTACAGCTTGACTAGCAAACACAAAGGGCTCGTCTGATGCAAGTCTTGACTTGACATTGACATCTACAATCCCTTGAGAGCTAACACGGATTCCTCTACTGCATGTGACATCGAACCACGTACACTTGAACATTACCAGGCGGTTTTGGGAACCCAATATGTTAGCTCAACAATCTCATCTAGCTCTCCGTAAAAATCCATGCAATTCTCGGCATAACAGTCGCCGTTGACCAAGACTCCACTGTTTTGGGTTTGTTTTGTTCGGTCATCATCTTTTACGTTAAACCTAAACCCGTTGATGATATAGCCTCCATAACAGGATGTTTGTTTGTTAGGGCCTTCGGCTAGTAATTTCAAGCATGAGGCCACTGGTCTATCCATTGACTGAACCTATTGTAGATGACGGTAAAAATTAAGGATAAATCAGTATACTAATTGGCCACAGAACTGTATATAACACATAATATAATTTCGTTAAACAATCTTACACGAATTTTGAACCACTGTACAAATTGTGATTTTCGATGAGATTCAAGTCCAGCGGGATCAGTGATTAAAGATTCCGCATCGAACTCACTGCAAACCAATATAGTTGACTCACTTAACACACACTTTCAATTATGTACAACAATGTAAGTGAATTAAGACTTTAACTTACTCAACGAATGCCGAAACTTCATCGCAATTTAGAAGGGCATATATTGTTGCAGCACTGTACTCTTCATCCGTTAGCCATCGAGTATACGTTCGGCCGAACGGACTCCCTGGCTGCTTGAATATTGACAATTGCCCTTCCAAATTTGTGCTTGATCCGGGGTCATTTCGGCCTAGTTGATTTAACCTGTACCAACATTAGGCCCGAAATATTGACTACAAAAGTTTACAAGTTCTTCCATTACGTAAGCCTCCGCAATTGAGCCTTCAACCCGAGCCTTATTACGGACTTTTTTCTTTAAATGGAACATGAACCTAGAAGTTTAGCGAATCGAGTTAGGTGGAATATCAATGATAACAGATGTCGCATTAAGTGTAAACGAACAACTATAACAATTTAAGGATTACCTCTCGAAGGGATACATCCACCGATATTGCACGGGTCCACCCATCTTAGCTTCATATGCCAAGTGAACAGGCAGATGCTCCATTGAATCAAAGAACGAAGGTGGGAAGATTTTCTCCAGCTTGCAAATCGTCACCACAATGTTCTTCTCAAGCACTTCCATGTTACTCACCCGGATCGTAGAAGAACATATATCTCGAAAGAAATGAGATAATTCAGTCAAAGTCTCGCAAACAACCCGTGGCAACAGTCCCCGGAAGGCAATAGGAATGAATCTCTCCATGAATACGTGGCAGTCGTGACTCTTCATCCCTTGGAACTTGCATTCCGATACATTGCAACAACGAGATATGTTGGACGCAAACCCATCCGGAAGCTTCAAATTCTTAACCCACTGACAGACCTTCTCCACTTGTTTCTTGTCTAGACAGTAAGGTGCTTTCGGAAGTATGGTCCTCCCACTGACTGTCCGAGGATGCAATTCACGGCGTACACCCAACTGTTGTAGATCCCTTCTCGCTTTAAGGTGATCTTTCGATTTGCCCTTGACATTCATCACTGTGTTGAACACATTATCAAAAACGTTCTTCTCAATATGCATCACATCCATGTTGTTTCGGATAACGAGCGTCCTCCAGTAGGCTAACTCCCAGAAGATACAAAATTTTCTCCAGTTGTGCTCTTTCCCGAACCCTGCAATCTTCCGATCCGGCACACCCTTACCGTGTGGTATGTCAGTATCAAGTGCCTCCAGGTGTGAGAGTACTTCTTCACCAGATGGGTAGTCCAGTGTGACAACCTCACGCTCGATTGTCCCGTCAAATTTATCCTTCTGCCTACGAAACTGATGGCCCGGTGGCAAAAGCTTACGGTGACATCCGAACCACGAGGCCTTTCCGCCGTGCTTTAACGTATGACCGGGGTTCACGCCCATACAAGCAGGGCATGCTAGCTTCCCATGTGTGCTCCAGCCACACGTCATTCCCAATGCGGGGAAATCATGTATAGTCCACATCAAAGCAGCCCTCATCTGAAAATTTTGTTTAAGGGATGCATCATATGTTTCGACTCCATGATTCCATAATTGTTTTAACTCATCAATCAACGGCCTTAAATACACATCTATGTCCTTACCGGGACTCTTCGGCCCCGGAATAAGCAACGACAAGAACATATACGGCTTCTTCATGCACATGCCTGGTGGAAGGTTGTAAGGGACAATAATAACAGGCCAACAGGAGTAAGGCGTGGTAGACTGACCGAAAGGGTTGAACCCATCGGTTGCCAGACCAAGTCTAACATTCTGAACTTCCTGAGCAAAGACTGGATGCCTGCGGTCAAACTCCTTCCACGCCTCTCCATCAGCTGGGTGTGTCAGCACATCGGCATCGTTGCTGCGAGTCTCACGGTGAGCCCTCATATGTTCAGCTGTATTGGAGTAGTACATTCTCTGAAGCCGTGGTGTGACCGGGAAATATCGCAATATCTTCCATGCAATGTTTTTCTTCTTCCCTTTGTCCGGTTTGTACCTCGAATGATCACATACTGGACATAATGACAAATCCTTATTCTCTTTCCAGAATAATACACAATCGTTATTGCACGCATCTATCCGGTCATAGCTCAACCCAAGTTTCCTCATCATCTTCTTCGCGTCATAGTACGACGGCGGTAGCTTTTCACTTTCGGGCAGTATTTCTTTGATGAAGGTAACAAACTCGTTAAAACCTTTCTCACTCAGCCCGTGGTCTGATTTCAACTGTAATAACCTACTAACCGCAGACAGCCGTGTGTGTTTCGGAGCTCCATCCCACAGCGGCTCTTCCGCAGCTCTCAACAACTCATAAAACTGATGAGCCCCCTCGTTCGGCGGTTGTGGACTGTCGTTACCCCAGTCAACATTAGCATGCCCAGCATCCATAATCATATCTCGGAAATCATATCGTGCCTCCTCCCTAACTTCAGTTTGACTAGCCAGGTTGGACGACAATACTATCGTTTCCCCGTGCTGCGTCCACCTTGTGTATCCACCCATAAAACCGTACCGACGAAGATGCCATTTTACTTCAATTCTTTTTCTCCAGTGCAACAACTCACATCTACCGCACGGACACCTTATCTTATCAAGGTCAACATGTGCAGGATGCGCATAAGCGAAGTCGAGAAATTCGTCAACGCGACACTCAAAATCTTCAGCATTCTTCCTTTTCATCCAACTTCGATCGACTGACATGACGACTGAATTATCGTACTGTATACCACCTTCAATAATGACCAGTGATTAGGCATTGCCGATGTAAATATCAATGCATGAATGTTACAACATGTCTACATATTTCCCCTCCACTCTTGACATAGGTAGTGGTCCTATCCCATTCAGAAAAGCACATGTTTATAAAACAGTGAATAACTCATGCTTAGTCCGATGTCTGTGGAAAATTCGGCAGCACCTCCCCGCATTTCTCCAAGTACACCACATCGATTAGGTGTTCTAACATTCATCTAACCTTGCTCAGGAAGGTTTGACGGATGTTAGAACACCAGATCTGTATGCACCCAGAGAAACACACGAGAACGTGTACCAAATATCCACGACATAGAACATAAAGCATGAGTCAAAATACTGTTTTATAAACAATTAGCTTTTCCAAATTGTCCAAACTGGACATCCAAAGGCTCATTACAAGGCATTACTTTGTAATGAGTACCTTTGAACGGGAACTAAGGGTTTCTATGCATGCATGTGTTCAGAAATTGATAAGATATGCAAGAATCTTTCCGAAATATCAAAACTACAGAATGATCGTTGCATATGTTACCAATTCCACATTAAATAGAACTCGTTGGCAACGAGTTGAACCATCTCGTTGCCAATGGACTTCTCAAAACAACAATTAATATAAAGAAGGCAGGGTTTGTAAACAACGAGTAATTGAACCATCTCTGGGCAACATGGAGTAATTATGGGATGTACAAGGGCTAATTAGGGCTAACTGGGTTATTAGGGTTAATTACGATTATTAATTATAGCTGATTAGGGTTGATTAGGACTAATTAGGGTTATTTAGTCCTAATTAGGGTTTAATTGTGCCGAGTAGTGATGATTAGTCCTAATTAGGGCTAATTGGGCTTAATTGGGTTATGTTAGGGCTAATTAATGTTAATGAGGGATAGTTTCGGATAATTATAGCTGACTAGGGTTGATTATGGCTAATTAGAGTTATGTAGTCCTAATTAGGGTTTAATTGTGCCGAGTAGTGCTGATTAGTCCTAATTAGGGCTAATTAGGCTTAATTGGGTTATGTTAGGGCTAATTAATGTTAATGAGGGCTAGTTTCGGATAATTATAGCTAATTAGGGTTGATTAGGACTAATTAGGGTTATTTAGTCCTAATTAGGGTTTTGATGGTGCCGAGTAGTGTTGATTAGTCCTAACTAGCGCTAATTAGGCGTAATTGGGTTATGTTAGTGCACATTATGACTAATTAGGCTAACTACAATCAATATGCGCATAATTGGGTTCATTTGGGCTAATTTGGGGTAATTACAGCTAATTTGAATTTCATCAGGTTCTTAGGGTTAATTAAAACTAATTAGGCTCGTTAGAGCTAATTAGGGTTAATTGATTTACTAAAATATTGTTAATCAGGACTAATTAGGGCTAATTATAGCCAGCGCTGGAGCCACGATTAGATTCCAGGGGTGCATGCTAAAAATGTCGCATTAACCTAACTAACCTAAATTTAATGCACATTCAACAACCTCAATTCCGACACCTCATATAGGGTGTCGATATGGTGTCCGATACGTGTCTGACACCTCCGGACACGTGTCCGACACATACCGACACGTGTCCGACGCCTTTGGACACGTGTCCGAAGCCTCCGGACACGTGTCCGACGCCCACCGACACGCACCTCCAGACACATCGGCATACGTTAATTTGTTTTTTAAATGTCGGACACCGTCGATCAGACGTGCTGTCCGTGTCTGCGCTAACTAACAGGTATCTCAATCCAATTGGGTCCCATCCTCCGTCAACAACCTCAATTCTCAATTCTCAAATGCTCAATGCAATAAAAATTAACAAAAACCACACATTCAATCCAATTGGGTCCCATCCTCCGTCAATAATCTCAATATCTCAAATGCTCAATGCACAATTAACAATCTAAAATCATCAATTAATAATCGCAATTACTTCAAATGCACAGCTAATAACCTAAAATCATCGATCAATAATCACAATTCTAAAACGCACAATTAACAACCTAAAATTATCAAACAAATGATCAATGTTCAAATGGGAAAAAAATGTTCAAAATTCACATATCCGATGCGCTTGAATTATTTCAATTTAGGGTTCGATTGTATTAGGGCATTCAATTTAGGGTTCAATTACTTCAATTTAGGGTTCAATTAGGGGGTTCTATTGATTCAATTTAGGGTTCAGTTGATTTGAGGCATTCAATTTAGGGTTCGGTTGGATTAGGGCATTCAATTTAGGGTTCGGTTAGATTGGGGCAATCAATTTAGGGTTTAATTAGGGGTTCAATTAGTTCAAATTAGGGTTCGATTCAATTAGGGCATTCAATTTAGGGTTCAATTACTTCAATTTAGGGTTCAATTAGGGGGTTCTATTGATTCAATTTAGGGTTCGGTTGATTTGAGGCATTCAATTTAGGGTTCAGTTAGATTGGGGCAATCAATTTAGGGTTTAATTAGGGGTTCAATTAGTTTAATTTAGGGTTCGATTCAATTAGGGCATTCAATTTAGGATTCAATTACTTCAATTTAGGGTTCAATTAGGGGGCTCTATTGATTCAATTTAGGGTTTGGTTGATTTGAGGCATTCAATTTAGGGTTCAATTAGGGTTCGGTTAGATTGGGGCAATCAATTTAGGGTTTAATTAGGGGTTCAATTAGTTTAATTTAGGGTTCGATTCAATTAGGGCATTCAATTTAGGATTTACTTAGGGTTCAATTATGGTTCAATTACTTCAATTTAGTGGTCGGTTGAATTGAATAAACAATACAGAGGCTTTCTTATCCTGATGTCATGCAATGGCCCATAATCTATGACCTTTCAGCGTCACCATGATCTATATCGGTGTTACAGACTAACTACCGAATATGGTTTTCTTCCCTACCTCGTCAAGAATTAAGGAAAATTAGAGATAACAAGTTCAAGTTCTTCAATAAGCCAAGATCCGTCTGAACAACAAAGTGAATGACATCATAAATAATTCAGATAATTTAGGGCAATTGACAAATTAACAAAAAATTGAACCTAAATTGACATACAAATCTAAATAATTCAGATAATTTAGGGCATGTAACCTAAATTGAAGACAAATTAACAAAAAATTCAGATAATTTAGGGCAATTGACATACAAATCTCGAGGTGGGTACGACGGCGCCGGCGTTGGTGGTGCGGCGGCAGTGGTGGGTTTCCTTGCGCGGCGACAGTGGAGGGCTTTGTGGCACGACCGGAGTGCAAGGCTTGGTGGCGCGGCGTCGGGTGGGGGACGGGAGTGTCGCCGGAGCTGGGTCGCCGTAGAGAAGGGTCGCCGGAGGTGAGAACGGCGGTGGGTGGGTGGGAGCAGAATTTCAGAGAGAGAACGGGGAGAGAGAGATGGGAGAGAGAAAGAAACCAGATCTGAATTTAAATGGAGGATCTTTAGCGACGGAATAAGACCGTCGCTAAAACTCCGTCGGTGAATGTCTTATTATAAAGACTTTTGCGACAGAATTTTTAGCGACGGTTTTATTCCGTCGTTTAAATAATTTTAAAAAAAAACTCAAAATTACTAATTTTATAAAAAATATTTAGCGACGGTAATTCCGTCGCTAAAAGTCCGCCGTTAAAACTCCGTTGCAAAATACTTTTACCGACGGTGTCTTCCGTCGGTAATAGTATTTTGCAACGGAGTTTTAACGACGGTATATTCCGTCGCTTAAAGACATGTTTAGCGACGGAATACCTTCCGTCGCTAAAACTCCGTCGCAAAATACATATTTTCTTGTGATGTAGCATGTTAAGTTACCTCCTGTTCTAAAACATTAAACTGTTAGAAAATGACCCCAATAATGTTATCATGCTTAATAATTGTTAAAGGTTCTAGGAGGAAAGGAGCAACATAGGTGTTTTACAATTTTTCCTTCAGCTGGGAACATTATACAACAAGGGCACGTATGCATGTCCATTGAGCTTTATACAACTTCGGTAAGGTATGAGTTTGATGGGAATTTGCCAAATCATTTAACATATCTTTATGTTGTTTTCTCTTCTTATTTGTAGATTGTTGTCTAGTAACTAATATTTCTCTAGGGGTATCAAAATTTTTGCATAGATAGATCACCTTTTTACTCTCACTCCCCCCTTCTTCGTGTTATGGTATCATACCATCCAATAGTTCAAGTAGCATCAATATTTGGTAAAAGAGAGAAGACAGTTTTAGTAAATACCAAATTTGCTCTTAGAACTTTTTTCAGTAGGCTTTTGTACAATGTCAGACTAATTTGGAAAAAAAATAGTTGAAGAAACTACTTCAATATGCTTAAACATTAGGTACTTGAGCTGTATTTGACGTATATTTTGGGGTATAGTTTTAAGATTTACTCTTGAAATGATTTTTTTCTGAGAGAAGTCAGAAATATATACCAAGATAATTTTAAGACCGAATATACATGGATTAGCCAAAAGGTAAAAGACAGACTAAATGGACGACATCCTCATCCAAATAAGCAACCAAAAGAAAAATAATATAAAAATAAACTATTTTTGCCTTGTTTCTTTTCTTTTTTTTTTCTAACAGGGAGTACTAACAACAAACAAACACATAATCAACTACAAACAAAAGAAACCTAATTACAATAATATAACTATGAACTAAAAAAACAGATAAAGACTAAATTAATAAAAAAAACAGCAAACAGCCACCAGAAGCCCAAACAGCTGACACGTGCCCCGTCACTGCAATGTGGCAATGATTCCCCATGCATCCACTCCGCCTTCGAAAAATGCCACCTTCGCTAGCCATCTCATTACTGCCGATCATCGGTGAAACCCACGAAACAGAAGCCCTACATAACCACCAACTATCCACCAAACCTAACAAAATAACCGCCATAACAAGAATCGGCCTTAACCACCAGAATCACCATCATTAGCAAACCGAGGCCCCCTCATTTTCTAAAAACTCCGGTAACCGATGACCCTCAAAAACACCGACTAGAACCAATTGTTGTCTGCAAACCTAAATCCAATAGTAACCCATAAAACCTTTCTAGGGAAAAGGGAATCATCGTGGGGGAGGGGGAATAAACCCTAGAAGAACAAAACCTAACCCTAAACTCATGCACCATCCCAACACTAACCAACAGTAGCGCGGCTAATCACAAAACCTGTAGCAAAAACCCATATCCCAAAACCCACCACAACCCAATTGCGACCCCCCCCCCCCCAAACTTACCCCTAGCAACATCTCCAACCGAGCTCCAATGCCAAAAACCATGGATTTACAGTCTGATCGAGTGCGACTGTCGCAGCTCCGTGGCCATCCAGCTCCCCAAAGCCACCAAGATCCCCCACAAACCTAGCTAGACAACAGACTAAAATTACCATATCACCACATGCCAGAAAAACTGGCGGTGGTGATGGAGACGGGATTAGGTGGGAGGGGAGAGAGACAGAGAGAGATCCCCCCCCCCCCCCCAAAAAACAATTGGTTTTGATAATGAAGTTGTTCTATGGCACAAAAATTGTTGAAACAGAGTGAAGCGTGATGATGATCTGCCTTTGTTCTCTATGATACAACCGTAGTCTCGTGCTTCTTTTGCTTCTGGAAGCCACAATACTATGGAAGAGGAGAAGATCTTGTCTTCTTAACTACTTGCAACTCTTGAGTCCCTTCCTAGTGGAGAAAACCACAAAGCGCATGATGGAAGGTCAAATGTTGTTTTATTGTGTTTGTGCCCCTATTTTCTTTCTTTTTTTCTCTTTCCTCGTAATCTGAAAAGATGAAATTGGTGGAGCTTATAGGTCGCGCACAATCTTTCTTTTCACCCATTACAGCAAGTTTGGAGTTTAAATGGTGGTTAAATAGGGGACATGAATTATTAGGTGGTGGATTAAATTGTAACAGCCTGGTCCACATCCCATAACAGGGTAATCCTCCTTCTTAAGGTATAGTCAATAAGTGCTTACGAGATCATTGGCTAGATCTTATAAGGAAAAATTCTTTCTTTCCCAACTCCAAAGTGGGATAAGATGCCATCACATATAGCGCTCGTCGCACACATAGTCGATGTGAGATCTCCTTCCATCCTAATATGTACTTCAAGAGAGGCGTCTCACATAAAGAATCTAAGGCTAGTTATGTATTTTTATCACCTACCAAAAAGCTCCCACATATACTTACTCATTGAATGGTGAAGTACTAAATAATGCTGGAAAAGAGATGGTTGGTAGTAATAGGATAAAAGAAATGCAGGTAAGGCTAGAAAAGGAAAAGAGTAAACGGGTGTAGAGGGTGTCAATAAATGCCGGAGAAAAATGGGAAGATGGAGCTGATCGAGAGGACAACAGTTTTTTGGAGTTAGTTGCACAAGGCACAAGAGAACGGTAGCTGATTCATAGATAGAACTAGGGAAAATTATGAAAACATGGGTTTTCTAATTAAGTATTTGGGGTTGATGGGTTTTTTTGGGGAAATTGTGAAAAGAGGGGACCAAACTTGAAAATTCATGAAAGGTGGGAAAGGTTGGGAAAAAATGGGTTTTTTTAAATCCCCTCTTTCCCCTTCCCCAAAATACCCCTCCTCACAATAAACCCACTTCATGCACTCCACCCAGCCCTTCTCCCCCTCTTTTCAGGCCCTCGACTTCATCCCCCTTCCCTCCAAAATTCTGCCTACCCCACTCCACCTCCCCCCCCCACCCGCAAGTCACCCTCACCCCACCTCGACCCCATATTTCCCTCCAACCGAGACTGTCCCCCAATCCAAGAGACACATCCTCCACCAACCCGCACTCTGTCTCCCGCCTCCACGCACGGCTGTCTCCTCCCCGCACACAGCACCGCCACCACCCGCACCCGCATGGTCCTCCATCCCCTTCGCCCAACCCCTCAGCCCCCAACCACCATTACGTGGTGGTCCTACCCCCGACCCCACTGCCGTAGCAGATGCCGTGACGAGAAAATCAAGGATCGTTTCATGCATGTCGCTGCAAGGATCGTTTCATGCATGTGTTTGCGTGGTTCTTGTAAGGGCATCCCACGTATCTAGTGGTCCCACCGAGATCGTTTTTCTTGCTCCGCTCCGCCCAGTAAGTTCTGCATAAATTAACTTGCGTATCCACACAACCTGACAAGCACATTTGCAGAAACCGACTGGTGTTTTTGCAGAAAATAACTGGTGTCACCACACCCCGTTTGCATCTACACATCCGCTTCCTTGTTGTTCATGGGACCCATTATTCGCACGCAAACTAGACGAGCACATCCCATAAAGGTACTTAAAATCACCTTAGCCTTTTCCATGTGTCACCTAAAAGCATGTGGCTGCACTAACGATTTGACCTCTCAATGTGGTACCCACTTATGCAATATTTGTTTGTCTTGAAGCACCGCTTTGTTCTCACACAGTGAGAGCGGGTCATTTCTTTTTTTCGGCTTCACCATTTCATATTGTGGTTGAATCATGACCAGTATATGCGGTAAATTAGAGTAGGGGCCATGTGTACACAAGGCAAATCTATGTGGTGCTCAGAAAGCTATGTGATACCTCTAATCACCTTAGAATCACCACTATTTACCTGTTACCAATACCCTCAACCTTGTCATCTTTAGTGTTGCAACAATTGCTACGATTACCACCAAAACAACGATCTTGAGTGTCACTAGACAGCCAAAACCATTGTATCCACCGCTTGTCGGAACTACTAGGGTATCTCAGTCTCACTTAACAGTGCTACCAACACCATCAAAGCAACTACCACTGTCAGGTTCACAATCATTGTACCACCGAAGTCAACCCCCACAACCGTCGTACTGTGACATATACCACCGAAGTCTCCCTAATACCATTAAGAGACAATTATAATTTGTTTACTGGAGTTATAGATTAATGCCATAATGGGCTATTTTAGCTCATTTATCCTAACATTTATGACATCTTCCACCTCAATCGTAGCAAAATCAGACAAGAAAGTCTCGGCAATTGAATACAACTTCATAAATAGTGGTTAAAACTACGTGCGTAACATGTTAGACTTTGGCAGCATAACTTATAACAAATTAAACATTCGAAAGGTACCTTTAGCTACCTCAAAGAATATGCAACTTTGTGAGCGTCTAATTCTCACAATGTTATTCTAAGTCTTCTTTCGTATGGTGGTTGCTAATTGATCAACCGTACCGAAAAAACATCCTTGTAACATCGCAAGGTATTTAGGACTCCTTATGGTTATTTCTATCAAAAGATGTATAACGTATGTCGCTCCAAATTTAAAACTAATATATATACTTCTCAAAAGTGTGTGCAAATATACAATATAAGCCTTTGGAAACTAGGTAGGGAGGGCTACGACCTTCCAAGATGAAGCTTACGTGGCAGAAGCACATGTTCATCAAGGTATCCTTCGCCCCACAAGATGATAGAGTTTGCACAAATCGTGGATGGATTTCACAACGTAGAGAGTTAATGTGGCCCGCCATGAGTAATGCGGAAAACAAAAAAAATTGCATCGACAGCTTTCGACAAGAGCAATCACATAGATCTAATGTCACTTCATCAAGAAAGGGCTAGTGTCACTGAAGCAAGATTTGCATGCCTTGAAGCTTGTTCCCGCATCGCACACAATGAAGCGTGTATCATGTTTTTGGATCCTTCTTAACTTTTTGGCATGGATGTTCACAAGGTACGTGGTATTGTACCCTGCGATGTGTTCATGAGGCAAAACTTAATGGTGCTAAAAGCTCTTCCCATAGGCGAAGTTAGTATTGCATCTTTAGAAAATGACTTGAGTATCAGCAGATTCTGCAAAGCAAATTGGCATAAAATACTTGCGTTTCTGCAGAAACCGACTTGTATCACCGAAACCATGTAGAACCTTTCTTCTATGATTGTTCGATAAACAAATCGAATAGTGTACTCCGAATCGGATCATTTTCGGCCTCAACAACTATGTCTAATCGAGCCGATTAGTTATTTTGGGTTAATGGAGAGGTGACAAAACGCTACGCTTTTCAACCAACAAGTATCTAGAAAAACCACATCCATCAAAGATCTTTTTCGCCTTAGCAAAATCGTACTTACTTCCCGCAAGGTGCTCAATTTTTAGGAGTCCCACCAAAGCAAACGCAGAGCTTGTGGCCCCCATGTGTACTTTTGCAAAAAAATGACTTGAGCATCGGCAGAATATGACAAGCACTTTTGCATAAAGAGATTGGTGTTTCTGCAGAAAATGACTTGGGTCACCCAAGACAGGCAGAACTATGTGGTGCTCCCACTTAAGTTGCTAAAGTTTTGAATGACAAACGTTTTGCGAAGGATATTCGGCCGCTAAAAGTCATCAATCATTGCCGATGAAATGTTCCGCCTCTAAATGTTTAACGTAATAAATTAATTTCAAAAAATAGACAAATAATTATAATACAGAAAATATATTTAGCGACGGACTTCAAACGTACCGTCGCAATAAGTATCTACCGATGGAATTGTCCGTCGCTCAAAGTCCGTTATCACGTTCATCAAACCTACAAACCAGAGCAATCTTCGGTAGAAGGGTCATAAATAGTGGTAATGAAAGCGAGTGAGAGAGAGAGGGTAATACCGTTAAAGCTAGATGCCCAATTTTATTTTCTCGGCGCCTGAGTGCCCGTTTGAAAGGCTAACCTGTAACATCAGCGCTTCTGCCTCCCCCTTAAGGTCTGCAAAAAAATTTACTGGGGCATCAACAGAACTTGACCTGCACTCTTGCATAAACTGACTTGTTTTCTTGCATAACAAGACTTGTTTCATTCAAACCGTGCACAACCGTAATTCAAACCTGGAGCTCGGACGTAAGTTCTTGTAATAGGCAAGGGTAGTATTGCTTCTGCACATAGACAAAATTAGGAAGTGCACCAATCATTGGGACGTCTCGACAAATTGTCGTCACTACTCATATATTTAATGTGTGTTTGGAGAAGATGACTTAGCGAAAACAGACTTGCATACAAATTTTTAATTTTAAACTATTTTTTGAAATAAAAACTGAGCCATAGGAAAATGCGACGGGTTTACTGTCATCCCTAAATCTTTTATCTGAAATAGTATTTATGATTTTAAGCGACGTAATGCTTTCCATCGCAGAATCCCGTCTTTAAAAGTCACAATTAGAGACGAGTGTGCATTATGTCGCTAAAATTGTTTCATCAAAACTCCTTAGTTTAGCTTTTCCATTCTATGTGCAGAGGCAAGGACATCAGAGTAACATGGGCATGGAAAAGGAGAACCCAGAGGGGAGGACCTCAGGTCACCAGCGACCTTACTGAACCAAAAACCAGGTGCTGAAAGGCATCTCAAAATCCATAGGCCAGTGAGAAGGTATGTACTCCTACCCATTTTCTCCCAGGCTCACTTAAGGGGAAACATTAGTTTTGAAGTTGCAAATTCATTTCTAGAAAATGACTTCTTCTTCTGCGGAGAGTTTTTCACTTGGCAGTAAGCGTTGGACTTCTGTTTACGAGGCCAGTATTGCCCAGCAAGCTGCTGACTTGGGGTCTAAAAATCAAATTGCTAGACGATGTAAGGTAGTTTAACAGACTTTTATTTCTATAGTAGTAGAATTACGGACATTTGGGAAATAAGGGATAGAAACACATCCGCTCCTTGACGCATGTTTCTGTGTCCTAAAAAAAAGGGGAGGGAACACTTTGCAACTTGTAGATGATAAAGTCACCCCTCGTTAAATAGGTACGCACAAGCGTCCTGCATATTTTTACCCTCGTAAGGGGTGGGGTAACCTGCGGGGTTGGGGGGGAGGTGGAGTGGGGTAGGCAGAATTTTGGAGGGAAGGGGGACAAAGGGATTGGCTGATTGGAAGAGAAGGGTCGGGTGGGGTAGGGGTGACCGCAACAGGGTAGGGGTGGGGTAACTTGCAGGTGGGGGGGAGGTGGAGTAGGTAGGCAGAATTTTGGAGGGAAGGGGGATGAAGTCGAGGGCCTGAAAAGAGGGGGAGAATGGCTGGGCGTAGTGCACAAAGTGGGTTTACTGTGGAGAGGGGTATTTTGGGGAAGGGGAAAGGGGTATTTAAAAAAGCCTATTTTTTCCCAACCTTTCCCACCTTTCATGAATTTTCCAGTTTGGCCTCATCTTTTCACAATTTCCCCAAAAAAACCCATCAACCCCAAATACTTAATTAGAAAATCCATGTTTTCATAATTTTCCCATAGAACTAACTGAAAATTTTACAAATATAAAATCCTTTCATACATGACTTGTGAGAGCTCTTGTTGGACTGCATGGAAGTTGCAATAAACAATAATGATGACGTGAGGTGACAATCCGCATCCAAGAGACTGGTCATTCGAGAAAAATAATGATGACGTTTGTGACAGGCGCATCCCCATCTTATTTAATTAATCGAAAAAAGTTATTGAAAAAAGGAAGAAAATGCTAAGTTGACAATAATTATCCAACTAGGCTATCCCATCTATGATCTGATTTTCGAATTCGGGAAGTAATTTCTATTACGAGAAGGTATTAGACACATCGGCATACCTTCAATAGGTTTGTACTTATTTTCAAGTGTTTTTTTTTATTATTTTTATTGTAGTACAAATAAAATAAGCATATATATCCTAAATTAAACATAATTTGGTCCGACCTCGACAACGAGGGTCAAGTGGCTTACGCAATCAGACAATCGGGGTCAAAACCTCATATTCAGACCCTAGGGAAGCGACCTAAATCTTGGCCTACGGCCTTAGAAAACGACTTTAATCAACTCTTCTAGTTGAATGATAGAAAACTGGGGGTTTTAGGAATCTGATTCTAAATCATCTCTTCTAGTTGAATGATTAAAAAAACTGTTTTTTATTCTTTGACTTACTAAAATTTGATTGCGGGGAAGGAAGTCCATTTTAATCTAATCTAAAAAACGAAAGACAAAGGTAGAAAAATATATCTTGAATCTAAATTTCCTGATTGCATGATATAAAGGTTATTCCGGAGTTGAAAACCAATAGGTCCATGACCAATTACAAAATTGCCGTTTTGTCCCTGAAGATGACCTCTAATAAATTGGATTTCTGTTACCAACTTGTAGCTCTTCAAAAAAATACGGGATTTAGGCTCTTGAACAGCTTAGAGTTAACGTATGAGAAAGATATAGCCGTTTGAAGTTTTGGGTATGTTGGATGTGGGACGTCGAGATTTCTAATCTAATCACTCTTCTCTTGCTAGACGAGTCCGGCATATGAAGGAATTAGGGGGTCAGGGTTGAGGCCCTAGGAGGTGGGTGTGTGAGGGTTTTGGGGTGGGGTGCGGGGGGGGGGGGGGGGGTGTTGTGGTTGTTCGCTGAGGCAATTCGGTCGAGATCTCATTTGGGTATACAGTTTTTGAGGGAGAGGTAGGGGTGCTTAAGACCTCCTTTACTTTGGTTTTCGCCTCCTAAACTTGTTCTTAACCTCTCCCTTTTTAGCAACATGATTTCAACAGTGCTAGGAAGTGGCAGTCGATGGTTGCAGATCTTGTGGTAAATGGAACTCCTTGGGTTTGCGGTTGTCTACATAGGATGATGGTTTCACTGTCGATTCACACGGCCGATTCCCATTTTGCATCCTGTTGTCTCCTCTACTTTCAGTGTGCTCAAAAGCTTGATGATTCTTGCTTTGTAATAGTTGTGGCACTAGTCTGTTGGCCTTTTCGTGTTGAAAAATGTAAAGCCATAAAAGGCTAGCCTGACAAACTCATGCAACTCACTATTTTCTCAATACTGTTCTCATTCACCAAAACAAAAAACAGAATGAGGTAAAACTTGCAAAATCCTCAATGTCGGGTGCAAGAATTTCGATTAAAGCGGAAATTGTTTTGACTTCGTGATCCAATACAAGTATAACTCTTCTGGGCTCGTGAGATTCAATAAAGTAAATACAACCATTCTCATACAACCATTCTGGGCTTGTGAGGAGAGATATTACTGCTGTTATAATTCAGTATGGCGTAACAAGGGTGCAAGGCCAACCAAATTTGCTAACTCATGCAACCATTTTTACATATCGACCTCGACAGGGCCTCAGAAAAGGGAAGAAAGCGAGAGACGAGGAGGAGAAAAAGAACAGCAGGTACAGATGTACCTCAACCAAAGAATAACCAAAATGGGACGGGAGAGCAACTCTTAGTCATTTGCAAAAATTATATACTACCGAATTCTGATATTGTTCGCGACGACTAAACACCAGCAAGCTGAGATAGACAAAATTCTGGCTTAATGCGATTCAAAGCTTTTTAACCTGTACGCTTGATGTACAAGATGCATGACAAAGATAACTATAATATATGTATACTTCTCACATCGTCCATAAGGTCCTGGGATTCAGCGGTCTTAGTGCTATCTGCTCTGCGCCTTTTAGCAGCCAGCCGAGGTCTCAACTGCATGACAAATTATGCAAGTGTTATTACAACAACTTCTATTCAAAATTTTACACCACGTATTGATAGAACCATCGGAGTGTACTCTAGAGAAACTTAAGAGTTTGAAATCACTTCCAGCTTTAGTTTTTTATTTCCAAAAAAATAAAAACCAAAACCAGTTTAGTTTTTCTCCTTTTTTAACGATGAATTATCCAGATTTTATTTTGAGTTTTTTTCTTTTGGGTGTTTGATTACTCAATTTTTATTTTGAATTTTTTCTTTCGTGGTTGTTTGTGGTGGTAGTGGCCGGCGGCGTCGGCGGTGGCTGGCCCGCCGGCGGTGGCTACCGCAGGCTGTGGTGGGTGGTGGCTGTGGTGGTAGTGGTGGTGGTCTCAATATAAAAACAAAAACCCAAAATTCTTAAATATGAGTTTTCAAAAACAGCCCTGTTTTTAAAAATTGGTTTTCAAAACTGAAAGGGAAAAAAAAACGAAAACTGTGTCAAACGCGTTTATTTTCTCTAGTTTACAAAACTGAAGAAAAAACTAAAAACGAAAACGTTTTCAAACGGAGCCTAGTCGTGGAACAATTCATCATAGTCCCCAACAATTTGCTGCCACTTGTTCAGGCCATGACAAGAAGTGGATACAGGCATCACCTAGTCTCTGGTCAACGAACAGCCTCGGATTTAAGCACGTGGTGGTGCATTTGTACATTTTTACAATAAAAACTGTCACAAATGTTTAGAAGGCTGCAAGCTTAGCAGTTGCTTCCCTTCAATTTTTCTGGCTTTTTCTTACCTAGAGAAGTCTCCAAGATCACTATGATTCTTGGAAGTTGTGTTGATTAGACTTACTAGGAAAATTGTAGTTGTACATTTTCCTTCAGAGAGGGGCTGGATTTTGGTTGAGTGCATAGACGGCAAGTTGGGGATCCTCAAGTATGTTTTCGGTAAAAAGTCATCATCATTTTTTTCATCCAAGCCTTTGTCCCGAACTAGTTGAGATCGGTTACAGGAATCGTTTTTTTCCCTTTCCCCCTAATCAAAGCACGTGTTCTTGATAAGGTGCTAGCAATTAAGTCTTTTCTCATCACTTCTACCCAACTTATCCTCGGTTTACCCCTACCTCGTCTTACCCCATCAGCTAAGCACAAACCACTTCTTCCAGGGGCATATAAGGCCTAAGTTGCATATGATAAAACCATCTCAACCGATGTTCCCTCATCTCGGCACCACCCCCTCTTCATCGCAATATTGTCACTTCTTATTCTATCCCTCCTTGAGTGGCCACACTTGTTGGAAGCGCAATGGGATCACAAACAACTAATTTGAACAACGGCAATATGTATATATATCAACACAAAATTCTAATACAAGAACACACTTGAGTAAAATATATTTGACTCACAAATTTGGTGTTTCAACACCTCTCTAATTTTTTCACAAGCTACTATTTTTCTCTCCCTCTCACAAGCTGTTGTTGCTTTTTTTTTATTTCTTCACAAAATCACTCTCTAATACACTTCAAACAAAGAAGATGACTCCTATATTTATAAAGTGTCTTAAGTCGGCAACTTCCTTTCCCAATCCATATGATTAGTCAAAGTTTATCTTCTTCCAAGTTTCCAAATTTGACAACTTCTCTAATTCCTTATCTTCTTCTTTATCTTTTCAAAATCGGTTGTCACCTTCTAGATGATAACCAAAACTTCACCATAAAGTATTTTCAAAGTTCAACAATTGCAACTTAATGGATGAGGGTCTGAATTCTAACACTCCCCCTCAAACCCGAATCTGCATGCCAAGCTTCTCTTTGAGTTTGTGGAATACGTCAGTCTTCAATGGCTTCGTAAAGATATTTACTATTTGTTCTTCCATTCTGCAATGAACTAATTCCACGACTTTATTTTATCTTGATCCCGAATAAAATGATACCTCGTATCTATATGCTCGTATCTATATGCTTGCTCTGACTATGTGATACTGGATTTTTCCTAAGTACTATAGCAGATTTGTTGTCAATATATATCGTAGTCGGATCTTCAATGAGATATAACTCTCACAAAATATTCTTCAACCATATTACTTGACACGCGCATGCTGCTGCGGCTATATACTCGGCTTCACACGTTGAGAGAGCAACTATTTGTTACTTCTTTGATGACCATGAAAATATTGCCGATCCAATATGAAGTGCATATCCAGAGGTGCTCTTCCGACCATCCAAGTCTCTATCATAATTACTATCTGAATAACCAACCAATCTTGAATTTTGAGAGTATAAAATAGACCATGATCAACCGTACCTCTGACATATCTCAAAATTCTTTTTGCTACATTGAAGTGATCTTGTTTTGGTCTCTCCATGTATCTGCTAACCAGTCCAACTGCATATGTTGTATCTGGTCGCTTGAAAGTTAAGTCCCTCAAACTTCCAACCATACTCTTGTACAGTGTCGGATTTATCGACTTTTTATTGGAGTCGACTCTTAACTCCATACCTGTTTCTGCTGGTATGGCTACTGGATTGCTATCCTTCATTCTGAACCTGCTCAAAATTTGCTCCGCATACTTCTTTTGCGACAAATATTCCATCTTCCATTTGTTTTACTTCGACTCCAAGAAAGTATGACATGTCGCTGATATCTGTCATCTCAAATTCTTTAGTCATAGCTTTCTTAAAATTGTTGAATATACCTGAATTATTTCCCGTGAATATCATATCATCCACATATAAGCTATGTTACATGGACTAGGTACGAGTGTCCGAATCGGATACGTGTCCAAGTATCGGACTCGTCTAATATTTAAAATGCAGGACACGGGGACACGGCAAAATGTTCATATTTGTTATTGCTTTTTAGTTATTTCGAAGGCAAAATTGTGTTTTATGTGATACATTTGGTTTTCACTGACAACTTGTCTTGTCTCAAAGCAATAACTAATTAAACAAAAGACTATAAGA
>JAVXUP010005194.1:0-21580 GCA_033070095.1 Escallonia herrerae | reverse complement strand
AAACACCATGTTCTTGAGTAATATTTTTTCCCCCTGACCAGGCCCAGAAAGCCACGCTTACTGTTGATTATTTCAAAAGTTCCACCCTTATACCTGCAAAATGTACCAAATGGAGATGAGAATGTAATCAGCAGCAAGGAGAGCACCACCAATGACCCAATTTGCTTGTTTTGAACTTTCAACGGCATTAGTTGTAATGGAAGGGGATGCAGTTCTTATAACTGCTGGCCCCTCGTAGAGAACCACCACAAATGCACCTGCTATCGACACCAGGGTTCCAATAATTTTTGCCTGACTGCTTAACCTTCTTAAGAATAGCTTCTCCATCCTGATTGAAGAAAAAGGACACACAGGTCACAACCTAATTCAATCATCCAAAATTAAATACGTATCTCCTATCAGGTAAACCTCTTCCGGTCCACTTTTCAGAGACCAAAAAATTGTCAAGAAAGCTCAATTACAGCACTTTTTGACGACGACAGTGTTGCCACTAATATTGTGACTGTTGCTAATGTCCTATGACATATGATAGTACATGTTAATGCTTGACACCTTTTATATACACTTAATCCTCAACACGCCTTGTGCCATATACTCATGAATAAACAGTAAAACTATTTATTCTATGATGGATGGAGTTTACCAAAACGAAAACGACGGGAATAAATGAAGAGTCCTTCCACAAAAAGTTAGGTTGTGACTTGTGGGGCGAGGACTCTCTTCCCCTTGTAGTTTCAACTACCTTTAACATGGGACAACTCTTCGTTTCATTCTAATTTCAGACTTGAAAACGAAATTGTACCAAATGAATTTGTTGACTCAAATATGATAGGATGCCAAACAAAGAAGTTACAAGCTAGGGCTACATTCATCTCAGTCAGGACTCATATTTTTTTTAGTGACACTTGGCTCCACCCACTAATTTTACATGCATGCTTATCATTATAATTGACATATGGGCAACTTTTGACTGCAACGGTAACCCTCTGGTTACAAGTCCCCACGTGACGACAGCTAACTGCTTTTGTTATTTTTGTAAAGACCTGGGCGAGAACTTTTGACACTATATCTTTTAGCTCCACTAATTAAATGACACTAAACTTACCGGGTAGTTTTTTAATATGTGGGTGAGTTGTATAGCCAAGAATTTTCCATAAATTATTATACCGTCAGGTAAAATTTAAATTTACCTTTTGTTTTGGGTGTCAGGCGTGAGATTGCAAGTGGGGGGCATCAAATACGGTAGCGTGCAAGAGAGAAGGTTGAATATAAGTCTTGACAATTCAAGGACAAGATTGATCAAAATATATTCCTCAGCCAATCTGAATCAACAACTATTCACATGGCAGATCATATTCGCAGCTTACAGATTGTTAGAGTGGTGTCTAACTGTAGCGAATACGTAGCAAGAAAAAGAGAGTAACAAGAAAAGGGGATCCAGAACAAGATCATAAGCTATGACCAATGAAAAAGAACAAGATCAAAAAAGGGGATCAAGAACAAGAACCTGAAAACGATGGCGAGTATGAAAGTACAAGCTGGTGTGAGGTTGCTCATGGCGGATCCCATAGTTGGAGAAGAGAGTTCGATACCTCTATAACCAAGCAGTTGAGCAGCAAATCTGGCAATACCCCAAAAACACAGCAAAATATCAAATCGGGCACAATAAGACGCACTTCGTGAAGTACTAAAGTCACTTTCTTTTCTTTATTGGTGGGATAAAATTCTATGAAACCGATTTTCTTCACAGGTTTGGTCGTGTGGGTACCCAATAACCGCAAGGATGAACATTCTGAAAGCAAGAGAGAAGTTGAGCGGAGGAAGCTCTGTTTTCCTGCAATATTTTTGACCAGATGCAATGTTAAGAGAATCTCGACAAGGATTTTTCAAATTTAACACGAAAGGGGAACGAGTAGAAAGACGGACCTGTGGAAGATGAAGGCCATGGGTATGAGAACAAGAGTTGAAATAGCATAAGAATAGACCATAAAAACATGATAGTCAAGTCCCTTATCAGTGGCTGCCTTGAAAATGGTGCTCAACCCCACGTTGGTGCACTCCACCAAGAACATGGCCGTGAATGGCAGCACTTCCCTGTAACAGAACCTTCCCCTCGTCATCTCTCTTCTCCTTCCTTTCTCCTCCTCTCCTGGACTTATATATCTGAGTTTCTTGGTTGGTGGGCTATGAATTGTCCTGGACTACAGGTAACAAATTGGGTACTCTGCCTACTTATTCTACCAAGAATAAAGAAACTGTATGTCCGAGTCTGATAAAACACAAGGAAATTGTGGAAAGAAAGTCTAGTTGCAGAGAGGTTACAGGGAGGTTGGAGAGATGCTTCCCATTGGTTTACACAAGGCCAGAAGCCACCATTGGCTTTGCATTTAAAACTGCTTCAATTCTTATCCATTTCCTGTTTTCTTTTTTCTTTGATATTTTATTCCAATTCCAAAAGGAGGAGTGCGACATACATAAGGATGCTGGCATATGCCCAGTTGCTTCTTTCACCGGGGTCATGACTCATAATGTACCAATAGACATTTTGCTCCACCTTTTTCCATTATGAAAACAAATCTCATGCTCGAGGCCTTTAAAAAGATTATGTACTCCAACCAGAACTGAGGTAGAAAACGTTAGGCAACTAATTTCTACAATAATTTATTAAGATGGTATCAGTTAATTCAAGCAATCAAGTCTCTTTAGAGTTTATCTGTTCCTTTAACTTTTGATGAATTAATTACCTACTAAATAACTAGTATTAGCCTACACAATTGTTTTTATAAACTCGTCCACACCAACAAAACATTAATACGGATCATGAAAATGTCAAAAAGCATTGACCTTAATTACTTTCTTATCCTAATGGTGATGAGGGGTGGATTTACCTAACTCTTTACACGGTCAATTTTAATTTCTGAAATAAGAAATTATACAAAAATATAATATAAAATTTGACCACCTTAACCGTGAATCCTCGACTCCACGGTTGCCGGTGGTGTCAAACTCTGTGATGCCAAGGAAAGTGGATTCACAGTCGACGTGGAGGTGCCACAAGGAATGCAGTCCGAGTCAGATATCAAGTGTGATGATGTGGGACACAGCAAAGGCGGAGCAAGGGCAGAGACCAAGGGCTTCCCAGACAGAGCCTGAGGGTAGTAGTGCTGCGAGGGCGATTGCACAGGGTGAATACACGACGACAGTCACAGTTCGATGCTTAGGTCTAGAGTCAGGGTCATGTATGTTTCTCTCTCTAGGATTCTAGAGTGAGAAAGTGAAAGTGTTCTGAAAATGTCCACCCTCCAAATGAATTCTCAACAGAGGTTGAGATGATGATGTCATCACACGACACGTGGCACTCCCCCGGGAGTGACACGTCATCGAAGGGGTCCACAGCTACCGGTTCTCCACGGACTATCGAATCCCATATTCACCCGGCCTGCCCCGCACAGCGTGGCTCTGTCTGTCTGGAAAGACTGGCTCCCACAGCGTCGGTATGGCCAGAGAACCCCCTTGATCTAGCCACCAATCCAAGCCCTTGCAGAGTCCCACTGGCCTAGCAGCGGTGGGGAAGACCCGACGCCTAGCTGCTAGGTGGACTAGGAGGAATGCCCTCCGAAGACTTGCTCCCGTCTCGGAGTGACCCGGGGGTCATAGGCCCTAGGGGTGCCAACGCGAGCCCCCAATGTCGGAGCATGTAGGCTAGTCACGAAGGCACCCTGACAGAGATAGTGTCCCGAAGGAGTCGCCTATCCCGCTATGAAAATGGTCCTCGTGCCGGAGCACTACGAACAGAGCCCCCCCCCCCCCCAAGAATGAAGATTGTGATAGCTTTATGGTAGCGAGCCTATCCCTTTGCGAGGGGTCCTCGTGCCCGAGCACTACGAACGGAGCCCCCCAGAATGAAGACGGTAATGACTTTGAGGTTGTGAGCACATCCTGTGGCAGCGATGACTATAAGGTTGTGAGTCCATCCCGCTGTGAGGGGTCCTCGTGCAGGAGCCCCCAGTGATTGTGACGGCGATGGCTTTAAGGTTGTGAGCCCATCCCGTGGTGGCGATGACTATAAGGTTGTGAGTCCATCCCGCTATCAGGGGTCCTCGTGCCGGAGCCCCCCGTGATTGTGAAGGCGATGGCTTTAAGGTTGTGAGCCCATCCCGTGGCTGCGATGACTATAAAGTTGTGAGTCCATCCCACTGCGAGGGCCGGAGCCCCCAGTGATTGTGATGGCGATTGCTTTAAGGTTGTGAGCCCATCCCGTGGCGGCGATGACTAAAAGGTTGTGAGTCCATCCTGCTGCGAGGGCCAGAGCCCCCCGTGATTGTGACGGTGATGGCTTTAAGGTTGTGAGCCCATCCCGTAAGCATGTAACATGATTGTGGCGCATGGGCGTGGTGCCTACAGTACTAGACATTGATTGTGGCGCATGGGCGCGGCGACGACTGTCGCGAGACCATACTTGGTACCAGGGGCACATGTCATGGAAGTGGCGTACGGGGGCGACGACGAACGTCGTGGAGCAATACTTGGTACCGGGGGCACACATCATGAGAATGGCACAAGGGTGCAGCGACGAACGTCGGGAACAATACTTGGTGCTGGGGGCACGTATCATGACAAATGGCGCACGGGCACAGGCGACGAACGTCGCAGGGATATACTTGGTGTCGGGGCACATGTTATGAAAGTGGCGTACGGGCACGGCAACGAACGTCGCGGAGATATACTTGGTACCAGGGCACATGTTATGGAAGTGGCACATGGACGTGGCAACGAAGGTCGCGGAGACAATACTTGATGCAGGGGCATGTCATGGAAGTGGCGCATGGGCGCGGCGACAAACATCAAAGAACAATACTTGGTGTCGGGGGCACGCATCATAAGAATGGCGCAAGAGCGCAACGACAAACATCGCGGAACAATACTTGGTGCTGGGGCACATGTCATGAGAATGGCGCATGGGCGTGGCGACGAACGTCGCGGAGACAATACTTGGTACCGGGGCACATGTCATGGAAATGGCTCATGGGTACGGCGACGAACATCGCAGAACAATACTTGGTGCTGGGGGCACGCATCATGAGAAAGGCGCAAGGGCACAACGACGAACGTCGCGGAACAATACTTGGTGTCGGGGCACATGTCATGAGAATGGCGCATGGGCGCGACGATAAACGTTGCGGAGACATTACTTGGTACCAAGGGCACTTATCATGAGAACGGCGCACGGGCGCGGCGACGAATGTCGCGAAACAATACTTGGTGCCAGGGGCACTTATCATGAGAATGGCTCACGGGCTCGGCGACGAACATCGAGAATCAATACTTGGTGCCAGGGGCACGTATCATGAGAATGGCGCACGGGTGCGACAACGAACATTGCTGATCAATACTTGGTGCCGGGGGCACGTATCATGAGAATGGCGCACGGGCGCGGCGATGAACGTAGCAAAGACGGTGCACGGGCACGCGTCGGGTGTCCCGACGATGGAATATGAGCTGAGTGTGCCTGTTATAACAAAATAATGAATGTAACATGTAGTAATGACAAGTTTGGGAGTGATGGTATGCGGTCGTCGGCGACGGGTCATTCGTCGGTAGGGTGCGACTTTGGGTGACGGACGTTGCAGGAACAGTGCGCGGTTACTGATGACGGACGTTACGAGGTTGATGCACGACGGACGTGGCGAGGTCGACGTACCGACGAACGTGGCGAGGTCAACGTCCGTAAACATCGCAGAGGTGCAAAGACTCATGAAAGTAAGTGCGCATGGTGGGAAAGGCCATGGGCCAAAAAAATGAGGGGAAGGCCAAGGCCCCTAGGAGGCCGAGGCCGACCCTAGGGGTGGCCAAGGCCAAATGGCCAACTCCCATGAAGGAGCCCAAGGCCACTTCCCCCCTTTCGATGAACTTCAGGCACGCCGACGAAAGGTGTTTTGATGAGCAATGATGAATCCAGAAGTTGCGTTATGACGAGTGTGTCGACGCGAGTTGTATCTACATGACGATCAATATGTCAAAATTATGTACTAAGCGTACGAAGCAAAAAAAAAGTGCAAAAAGGAGTATGCGCAAAGGGGGGAACCACTGGGGGAAGTGGCCGAGGCCAACCCTTCTGGAGGCCAAGGCCAACCCTCTAGGCCTGGGGAAGGCCGAGGCCGACCCCCTGGGGTTGGCCAAGGCCAAATGGCCAACTTCCATTTTTGGAGCCCAAGGCCACTTCCCTTTTTTGGCAAACTTTGGGCGCGTCGACGGTAGGTGTTTTGATGAGCGATGACAAATCTGGAAGTTGCGTCGTGACAAGCGTGTTGCCAAGAATCATACCCATATGACGAACAAAGCGCCGAAGTCACATAAAGAGCGTACGGAGCGAACAAAGTGCAAAAGAGACTTCGCACGAAAAGTGAAGAAACCGGGGGGGGGGGGGGGGGGAGGCCAAGGCCAACCCCCCATGGGAGGCCGAGGCCGACCCCATGGGTTGGCCAAGGCCTTTACCCCTTGACCCCGTTGCTCTCGTTGCGCCGTCGGTTGACATTTTTTTATGAAAAAGGTGTTCGGGTGGTCTTGGTGCGATGGTCGTGCTACCATGAGTCACATTAACGTAAAATGAGTTGTCTAAGTCGCGCACAAGGCGCCCAGGAAGCGAAAAATGTACGTGACTTGAGCGTGCACGCGCTGACTGGTTCGATGCGTTAGAAATTTGACCGTTGAATTTGTCGACGTGTTTGCGCGAAGCGGAACCCTTAGTAGGCCCTTGGATATGACCAGAATAGGTTGGGAACACTCTGGAAACAAATTCTCATCTCCATTCTCCAACGACAGAGTTCTTCAAAGTTGCAAAGTTTCGGTTTTTGTTAGAAACTATTGGACATGTTAGAGTGGTAACTAACCATTTTGCAGGATCGTGAATATAAGTTAAATAAATAAATAAATAAATTTGGAGCCATTAAGGTGGAGAGAAGAACAAGCAAAGAAATATTAATTATTTCCTTATTTGTCACGTACCAGATAAACTATTATGTGGTCTAAAATCGACTGCAGAGCATGACCACCTCTTTCAAATAGCAATATTTTTATCCCACTAGGAGTCTGGGAGCCTCTTTTGAAAAGTCGCTGATTCCTTGAATAGCCGACTGCGACGATGAAAAGTGAAACCCAAATAGAGGAACGTGCATAAATTGGCCTTAGCCGGCCAAGCCTGTGGCTCACCAGACCATCCGTCTGAATGTGAGATGGGTGAGCAAACGAAGCAATGCATGCTATGATATAGCTAGTCCAAGAAGATGGCTCAACAGTACTTCCAACTGTGTACTGTGCGCATTTGTACCGTTCAATGAAAGCCATGGACGTGCGACTGACATTATACTCTGATTGAATTTTGACATTTTGTAGTTGTGCTTCGGTCCATCAGCCTGTGACCAATTGGTTCCTAGCAACACCATTGCAGGATAATCACCCCTTCGGTGATGATGTTGAGTTTAAGCATAATACTCCCAAGATAACGTCTCTTTACATATTCATGAGGTTGACAACGTCCAAAACTTGATTGATTTTGTGTGGATCGAAACCAAGAAACTAGTTGGAAAAGCGGGTTTTTGGGACATCATATATATGAATATATAATACTTGCCTTGATTGATTTTATATTGCTCGAAATCTAAAAGTAGTTGGGCGATCGGATTTGTAGGACATCAAATAAGTGAATATATAATTCATGCCACCGATTTAGTGTTCAATCAAAGGTCATTTTAACAAGGTCTGCGTAACGGTGATTAGCGCTCCTTTTTGCTCTTAAAGCGTTGGAACGTCAATTTTCAGGTAAATGCGATAATGGACAAAACAATCGAAACAACAATTCGACAAACCTATAATGGAGTAATCCGATGATCAACTGAAAAAACAGGGCGTGGAAACAACATTTGTAGGTGTTTCTAAAAACAGTCCTTTCATAACCGAAAGCACTTGGCAATGTTTGTACATTATTTTTAGGGCTTTTAATGTTTGTTCATAGAAAGGAAAGCAAGTTAAGAGGAATTACCGAGCACGTAACTCATTTTTCTTGATTTGGCTCCCTGATTGACAGGAACTCGGCCAACCGCAACTATCTCTGTACATGTGCTCAATTGACAAAGGTCGGTCCATAACGGTCCCCATTTCTTGGTTATCGCATAACTTCTTTTTTTTTTGTGCGCAAAATTATACTCACTCATTTTCAAACAATTAATATATTTTTATTTAAGACACATATTAAGAATATAAGTTATTTTTCATTCTACTCGGGGGGGGGGGGGGGGGGGGCACATAAATGGGTTGGTGGAGATTAAATGTAAATAAACAAATATAAAAAAAGTATAAGAAGGACCAACGTGAAAAATCACATTCAGAATTTTTCTTAATTTAAAAAGTGAACAATATTATTGTAACATCTTAAAAAGGAAATATTATTAATTTTTTTGGAATAGATGAAATAATTTCATTAATAATAACCAAAGCACAGCAAAATAACACGATCAAACGATTGACTTTGAAAAAAATGATGACCAACATTGTTTCGGAGGAAAGGAGAAAAGTATTAAAGTCAACTACGTAAATTAGAAACTTTTGATGATATATAAAGGTTGTCTTATCAATTTTGTATTTTATCAATCTTTAATTTACTCATTGTACTTATTACTAATAATTTTGTATTTTGTTTCCTCTACTTCGTTGACTCTAATAAAAAGAATCAGGACTAGTACCGTTGGAGAATAAACTAAATAATCAGGTGAAGCGATGCAAAATTTATGAAAAGTTTGCATAAAGTCCTAGGCCAGCACCTATTGCCACGGTAGCCATTGGAGCCAATGATCGCGTTAAGGAGACCCTCTAAGGCCAAATCTAATCTAATAAAACTTGAAAGGAGTCATCACATTGAGAGAAAAGAAACGTTCGACGAATGGAACCAAAAAAAAAAAAAAAGGTAAAACAAATGAGAAAAATACAGATCTGAGACCGGCATAAGTTAGCTTTCTGTGGTTGTTCCATTGCGTATTTTTGGCCAATCTGTGGCCTTCCTTTGGACAGTAAGTGTGAAAGGGTCAACTCACCCGATAACAAAACCCACCATACCAACCAAAAAGTAACTATCACACTTTTAAATGTTCCTCTCGGTTTACTTTTTTCCATGTCTTCTTCTTCAAAAAAATAAAATAAATAAATAACACATGTACATGCGCGCGCTCGCGCTCACACACACACACACACATATATATATATATGTAATTATGTACATACATGTATTGCAAAACCATAAATTTCTTAACTAATAACCAAAGTATAAGACAAGAGCACAATCAAGGGACTAACTGTGAAAATACCAATTGCCAACATTTCAAGTTTTATAGTATATAGTTAACAATACCACCTTTAAAATGGAATAAACAGTAACATTACAACATCAGTTCTATAGGGTGATATTGACAATTGCGAAGAGAAATAAAAAAAAAACTCCTGATTTGACCAATGGTAGAAACGATCGCACGCACGCGTGGCAGTGGACTGTGAGGCGCAATGTGACGTTTTGGTGGCGCACTTTGCACTTCGCACGTGCGCATCGTCCCGAGACGCGATTAGACGCCTTTAAGTTTTCGTGACGAAAACTAGGCCATCGGTGCATCGGGTCGGATCCGATCGTTAGTAGCTGAGTGGTTACACTTGCACTGGTGGGTTATGCCCGAACGGTTGCACCTGTTAGGCAGCTGGGTGGTTCCAGTTTGGGCCAGACCCAACTGTTGGAAGCTGGTTAGTTACCAGTCCAGATTTGGACCGTTAATCTTAACGGTTTCTAATCTAATGGTCCAGATTACTTGGGTGCATGATGAAAGGGTGTGACCCTTAATTAGCAACTACTAGTGCTTTTAAATAGAGCACAATGGTTCGAAAATCTGACCATATAGATGAGCCTCTACTCTCTTCTATTTTCTGCAGATCTTTTACAATAAGAAATTTCTGCAGAATTTCTTAGTAGTAAACCCATTATCCAGTATTTCATACACTTTTCTGTGGGGTGAATATCATATGTGCAAACGATATTCACTAGTGCACTTCGTTGTATCTTGGAAGGTATTTGTCTGTAACCCGATGCACACCATTTTTAGGTGGGAGCAAATATAAACTTAAAGAAAGCGTTTTACAACGTGCCTCGAAGCCGATTCTTTTCAGTCACAAAGCCATCTTGTATCCAACAGTTTTTGGGGGTTAAAGGGGGTTCGTTGCTGCAATGGGTGTGAGTGGATGGGTAAGGGTGGGCCCTTGGTGGTGAAAGGGTCAGGCAGACGGTGACAATTGGGGTGAGGGATAGAGGGGTGATGGAAGCCTGGGTTCGGGCTTGATTGAAGGGTATCTTCATGTTTCCATTATATTTTAACAGTATAGTTGATGTCAAAATAATGCGATGGTTTTTGTGATGCATAGACAAATATGTGTAGGGATTACAGTGTAACTTTCTAAATAAGAAGTGTAGCAAGTATATCAAACAAAAAATTCAGGGGTATTGAGTGTGATTTCCCTTTTTTATTTTATATGTAAAGAAAATCAAGTGTAAGTCTAGAAATATAGAGTTTTGAACACTGTTCTCAATACAATATCAACAATGAATTTGCCTTAAATGAATTATTTGTGTGGTTGTACCGACGTTTCTTTCACTTCTTATGACACTTTTACACATTAAAGACATTTGAGGCTTAAAAGTGCCCTGAGGACAAAGTAATTCTTACCGATAAATATGGTGTGGACAATCATTCAAAGGCGTGAAATAAAAAAGCATGTAAGGATCTAAGAACGGACATTCACACTAATGCAGTTTTTGCAAATGCTAGTTTGCAAAGAACGAGGGTGTGATAATGTGTCCATTAGTCTAATTTTGGTCGATTGTTAGCATAATCATAATCATAGTAAGTGAAAAATGGAGGAATAATTGTGACGTAGCCTCTAAAATTGCTATGTGCTAGTTATTTTTTATGATAAAATGCACGAAGAATCAAAAATTACTCAACACATTTATGCTCAATTTCATTTAAGACTAGAAAGAAAAATATCAGTCAGAAAATGAAATAGGGAGCAAAAGTGGAAGCGAGTTTATCCATCACACTATCAACTTTGAAAATAGTGTACTAGCTTCTTTAGGAGTCGAGTGCACTTTCTTGTTTTAAAGATAATATATTTGACGAGGACAATGTTTTTGCACTTTGTAAAGTGAATGCGCTTTTACTACTAACTAACTAACTAACTAACGTAAAACGAACAATTTTGAAAATGTACGACAATAAACACAATAAATCTTATTATTGTTCTTTCTTCAAAGTGCGTTTAACGAGTACGATTCCATTAGAAGTCCACGTCGAGGAACCTTTGGTTCTTCCATAACTTCAAAAGGTAATGGAACCATCTGCATCCATCACTCAAGTTTAACACACGAAAGTAGACAAATGGGAACTGATAAATCATGGCTAATTATATCGGCACTTCCAGAAAAGCTAATCTAATCGCTTGAACTGCCTTGCGGGGCTGTAATTTGTAAAATCATGAGCCAAGTAGTTTGACTGAATAGGTGATTAAAAACTAATTATAGTTGGTGGAAATTAGCAAGATTTTTTTGTCCTTAAAACTAGGATTAGCTCTAAGCCTATGACATCTCAGCCATAAGCGATGTGTCAATGTCTGATGCGTCTACCCTTTTTAACTTCCACGGAAGCTCTCTAAGTGATTATCACTTCGATAGAACGTTTGGAATCAATTTATAGCAACCTCCATCTCAACTATGTATGGTTAGTGGCAAGACATTAGACATTAGTGCTGCTACCACATAAATCTCGAATTAGTCAATGTTCTATTAAGATTTGTTGTTAGCACAAAAAAAAAATTGAGCTAGTTAGTGTTTTATTAAGATTTGTTGCTTAAAGTTAGCAAGACTTATTCCTCAGTAAATGAAAAGTTGGAGAATGTTTGGGGTTGATTTTAAAATGGTCAAATTTAAATAAATCCATATCAAATCATGTTAAAGTGTTTGACAAAAAAGAATAAACTGATTAAATCTATTCCAATGTGCTCAAAACTGATGAAATCCAAAAATCCTCATATAACCAGTTTTGGAGAATCAAGTTTAACAAAAAGAATTAACAAAATATCCTTTACACGTACTCGTATAATAAAATGCTCTCTTTCAATTTGAATACACTATATCGCAATTTGCATTGCTAAACCTATTTTAATCTATTTTTATCTAAACACCTTCAACAACTTTTAATAGCTTATTTTGGTTTTAGAAAATAATTCAGTTTAATCAAAATCTACTTTTGAGAATCAGTTCCAAACGGTCTCTTATAAATTGATAGTTGTTTTCTCTTCCTAAATGAAAGTATCGGTCCTTGTGAAGTTAGATTCTGATAAATAAAGGCAGTTGTATAACTTTTGCTTAATTATATCCTAATAAATACAGGCAATTAATTCACTATGACAACCGGTTATTATCATAAGTTGGAAGCGCTGATCTAATTGCCCATACACAATATATAGTACAATTGACTTAATAGAATTAATTAAATGTACAAATGAACTCCCGCCTTATATACTATAAAATAATTTCGTAAAGCGGCCTTTCTCATTCCTACTTGTGCCTTCCTTTACGTCTATACCAAGCGGATGTAAGGTATAGATCTTTTTTGGGAGGTGTGACTTTGTATCTTGATTGTTAATAAATTGGGTCAATGGACCCATTATCCGCCCACTAACAGATAATGTGTATTTGTTAGTCTGGATAATTACAGTTAATTAGAGGATATTTATCTCCTAAGTGTTTGAGGTAAATACATCTTTATCTCCTAAGAGTTGGAGGTAAAGCCAGTCTCTAATTGTATCTCTATATAAAGGCTAGAGATATCCCAATAAATAAAAGAAAGTCATAGCAATAATCCCTCTCTCTATAGCACTCTCTCTAGAGCAATCACCAAGCTCTAGGATTTGGTTCGTGGACGAAGAACTCGACTCTAGTAGCCGTTTTCGTACCTGCGAAAAAGATCAAGCGTGTTGGAGGCTCGTAACAACAAGGATCCTACGTCGGAATTTTTCGGAGACTTCGTACGGTATGTTTTCGAACCCATTACGTGTTACGTGGTAGCACGATGATTGTTGTAATCGTTTCAACATTGGTATCAGAGCATGATTACTTGTTGATTCGCCTTTAACATGCTAGATTAAATAATGTGCATGTTACGATTTTTTCCGGATACATGAATGAGACCCATTATTAAAATTCGAAATTTATTGAGCATGTTTTTCTGAAAAATAATTAGATGTTTTTGTTCTCCTATGGTTGAGGATGAACTCCATAAAATTTCGTGATTTTTGGATGCATGATTTGTGAGAAATCACGATTTTATTTTTCAAGAAAACTGTGATTTTTTTGAGTTTTGGGACTCAAATTCGGAGCATGATATTCTGTTTTTATCATGATCGGTTAGTACATAATTAATCTATGTTGTATAAGCTTTCCAACGATATATCGTACGCATTATTTGGCTTAAAAACGAGAGAGATATGGCATCCCGAAGTTGGCATCGCGGCATGGTGGCGGCTGAAAAAATTAGGGTTTTCCTAGGAAGAGGATGAACAGTGTTACACGCGCGCCACGCGCTCACGCCGAGCCGCCGACGCGCGCCACGCGCTCAAGCCGAGCCGCAGTAGCGCACCACGCGTCAAGCCGCGCTGTCACGCGCGCCACGCGCCCACGCGCGCAGCCAAGGCTGCTGTAACGCCCCACGCGCCCACGCGCGCGTGCGACTCACGCGCCTGCCAGAACACAGATGCTGCCCCACACGCATGGCGGCGCGTGGAGGCGCGTGAAAACTGTTTCCGGCCATTTTTGGACCCACCTCCGGCGCGTGAAGCCTTGTATTCGCTTCTGTAAGTTTGTTGTGGTATTAAATTTACTTTTATACCCTCTGTGTGTGTTCTGTTTAATTTTTAAACGACTTTTTCTATGGAAAATTAACTTTAAAATTTTGTTTTATACACACAGAATTTTTATTTAATTTCAGAGGGCATATTAAGGATAAATTTACTGTTTGCCAATTTTTTAGGATTTATCTCTCAGTTTTTGGTCATTTGTGAGTATTTTTGTGGTACTTTTGTGGTTCCCAAAAATACGAATAATGCGTAAATATTATTTTTTGCACTTCGTGAGTAGCAATAAATATTTTTGGAGAGTTATATGACATAGATAAATTATGTCTAATTTGTTACATGCTTGCCTTGATTTGTGTTATGGTTTAAATATACTTTTGAGGTATATTTGTTGGGTTTTTGGTAAATCCACACTTTTAAACCATTTATATTTTCAAGGCCCTTGTCGCCCGTTTTCCTTGGGAGGAGAATGTGGCCTATTCATCCATTTTATTACCCTGTAACTTCTTATTTGAGTATGCTAGTTTTAGGTTAAATGGATGGATATTAGATTGGCATTCTAAAGAAACTTATGTTTAATGTGTTTACTCTTGCTTTAAGAAAATTCTTTTGAGAATAATGTGCTGTGCGGCATCTCCATTTGTTTTATTGGAGTAGTTTGTAGTAGGATTCTCAAAGATGTTGTATTCTGCTATTTCCCTGTATATTTCGAGAAAGCCTTGTACGGGGATGTAATTTCGCACGCACATTATTCAAACCAGAATTTTCTTAGCATAAGTTATTAGAATGCCAATATGGCTCAATGGAGTCCTTGCAAATTTAATTGCATGGTGCAATTTTATATTGTTCTAAATTATCATGTGGATGATTTATTATATTGTGGCTTATATGATGATGAAATTTATTGCGAAAAATTACTTGAAAAATATTTTTCCCAACTCACATACATGGGAGATGATTACGAGCTTAGCAGATTTTCGATTTCATGATGTGAGGAAGGATTATGTTTTTCATTTGAATTTTTTGAAATAAAAATAAGAATGTATAATTAATGTCTTTTCCTTGCGCAATCTAATGTAGTGAAAATAATGGCCACCAAAAATGTCATAGCTGATCTCGTTAAGGGTGAGAAACTTAACGGAGATAATTATGACGTTTGGCACAAAAAGATGAAATTCATGCTGAACGAACAAGAGCTCGAGGAGCACTTGACCAAGGAGATGGTCGCGCCAACTGAGGCGCAACCCCTAAGAGACCACACTGCCTACCAGAAATGGAATCAGAAAGATCGTAGTGCGCGCTACACCTTGTTGAGCAGCTTGCAAAATGATCTAATTGGGCAGTATGATGAACTTCCAACTTGCAAAGCTTTATGGGATCAGCTCAAGTTTTCTTTTGGTGGAACCTCAACTACGCGGCTTCGTAGCCTTGTGATTAAGTTTGAGGAGTACACAAAAGACCCTAAACATACCATGAGTGAACATCTAAGGATGATGTCCAATATGATTGGTAAGCTAAGGGATGCTGGCCATGCGCTCACAGATGAGCAGCAAGTCAGAGCTGTCATAAGGTCCCTTCCTGCCTCGTGGGCCAATATGAAACAGATATTGACCCACAGTGAAAACATCAAGAACTTTTCTGATGTTTCACAGCATGTCATCCTTGAGGACGAGACTCGAGATACTGACAAGACCCTTGCTTATGTCGCCCAAGGGGGATCGCGCAATGCAAATGGCAAGCGCAAAAGACAAAGTAAGAAAAGTAAGAAAGGCGAGGCTAGCACTTCTGCGCCAAAGGAAGGAAAAATGAAGAAACGCAAGAGAGGAAAACGTGGTGGGAAAAAGGATCTGTCTAAAGTTAAATGCTTCAACTGTCAACAGAAAGGACACTTCGCTCGTGATTGCACTGAGCCGAAGAAGGTACTTTCAGAATCTCTCTCTCAGTTATATGTTTCCTCACATGTGATGGTTGCTCATTCCCAACCTGTGTGGTTTGTGGATACAGGTGCAACAAAACATGTAGCACGTGATCGAGAGGGGTTCGTAGATTATCACCGGATTCCAGCGGGTAGCAAACATATCTTCATGGGAAACAATAGCTCCGAAGAGGTGCTAGGGGTTGGTTCTTACCAGCTCAAGTTGCGCACTGGGCGCACATTGATTCTAGAGGATGTGCGATATGCACCCACAGTTCGGCTTAATCTACTTTCAGTTACTGCTTTATTAGACAGTGGTTTTTCCTTTATTTTTAGGGGTAATAAGTTGGACATTTTTTTGGATGATGTTTTGTTCGGACATGGTTTTCGCATGGATAGTCTTTTTCAATTGGATTTAATTGATTCTCAGTCTTCTTATTCTTATGTGGTGAATGATAATATTGTGAATGATTCTACCACCTGGCATGCAAGACTGGGCCACATAGGCCAAGATAGAATGACTCGTTTGGCTAGAGAAGGCCTTTTAGGCCCACTCGCAAAAGTCAATCTACAAACTTGTGAGGCTTGTTTGGCTGGTAAAGCATGCAGGAAGCCTTTTGGAAAGGCTGTGAGAGCAACTCAACCACTTGAGCTAGTTCACTCTGATATATGCGGACCTATGAGTGTAAAGGCACGCCATGGCGCCTCTTATTTCCTTACACTGATAGACGATTATACGCGATATGGTTATGTGTATCTGATATCTCACCGCTACGAAGCTTTGGAATGTTTCAAACGCTTTGTAGCTGAGGTTGAGAATCAGAAAGAGAAGAATTTAAAAACTCTTCGCACTGACCGAGGACGCGAATATTTGTCAGATCACTTCAAGAAGTTTTGTGAGGAAAAGGGGATACACAGGCAACTTACTATTCCTAATACTCCACAACAAAATGGTGTTGCGGAAAGAAGGAATAGAACATTGTTAGACATGGTTAGGTCTATGATGGCGCAAGCAAACCTTCCTATATCTTTTTGGGGGGATGCCCTTTTGACTGCAGCCTATATACTTAATCGTGTGCCTTCACAGTCAGTCAAATCCACCCCTTATGAGCTTTGGAATGACCAAAAGCCAAATTTGGATAACTTGCGCCCATGGGGCTCAGCAGGTTATGTTCACAGTACTTCTCATAAGTATGGGAAACTAGGGCCTAGAGCAAAGAAGAGTATCTTTCTAAGGTATTCTGAAAACTCTAAAGGTTATGTAATGTATGGTGAACATCCAAATGGTGGAAGGACTGAAATAGAGTCTCGTGATGTCGATTTCATAGAGAATGATTTTCCTAGCATTGGAGATGCGAGTAAGAATCTTGACCTCTATGAGTTAGAGGAGGTTGAACCCACTTTACCATCTTCAAGCGAAGGTGGGGAATTAGTTCCTCATCCGGTTGTCGCTGAAGATAGTGTAAGTGACCTTCAACCTAGTGGGAGTATCCCAGACAGTGGGAGCACACCACAAGGACCATCAGGTCAACAAGATTCTCAACTGCGCAGAGGTGCACGAGGAAGAGTTCCACGTCGTCGTTTTGAGATTGACGGTGAAATTCTTATGTGCACTCCAAATGATGAGGACGAGCCTACTTCTGTGGAAGAAGCCTTATCTTCATCTGCTAGAAATGAGTGGATGGCTGCAATGAAGGATGAGTTAAGCTCAATGGAAAAGAATCGAGTCTGGGAGTTGATTGACCTTCCGCCAGGGCGCAAGACTATTGGAAACAAGTGGGTTTTTAAAGTCAAACGCAAGGTAGATGGGTTAATCGACAAGTATAAGGCACGTCTTGTGGCGAAAGGCTATACCCAACTGCGGGGTGTGGACTATGAAGATACTTTCTCCCCAGTGGTGAGATTTGCTTCAATTCGTCTGATCCTAGCTATTGTCGCCCAGCAGGATTTAGAACTTTTTCATATGGATGTTAAGACTGCGTTTCTCAATGGAGAACTAGACGAAGAGATTTATATGGCTCAACCCGAGGGTTTTGAAGTCAAAGGACATGAGCGCAAAGTTTGCCGTCTCAAACGTTCTATATATGGTCTCAAACAATCGTCTAGGCAGTGGTACTTTAGGTTTCATCATGCCATTACCTCTATAGGTTTTGAAATGATTGAACAAGACCATTGCGTTTACGTAAAACGATCCAAGAAAAATATTCTAATCCTTTCTTTGTATGTGGATGACATTCTTTTAGCTGGAAATGACATGAGTTCCATTGTCGCCACTAAGCAGTGGTTGTCCTCAACTTTTGAGATGAAGGACATGGGAGAAGCTAATTATGTGCTCGGGGTTAAAATCATACGTGATCGTCCAAAGAGACTTCTCGGTTTGTCTCAAGAGACATACATCAAGAAAGTCATTGAACGATTTCGTATGCATAACTCAAAACCCATAGACACTCCAATGGACAAGGCGTGTACTTTGACCACAGACCAATGCCCAAAGAATGATGAGGAAATGAATCGGATGTCCAAAGTGCCTTACGCGGCTGCAGTAGGAAGTCTGATGTACGCTATGCTGTGTACGCGTCCAGACATCTGCTATGCCGTTGGAATGGTGAGTCGTTATCAGAGTAATCCTGGACCCGCTCATTGGAATGCGGTGAAGAGGATCCTTCGATACTTGCGTGGAACCGCTGATCTCGTCCTGTGTTATCATGGTGGAGACTTGAGACTGAGAGGATACAGCGATGCTGATTGGGGTGGTGATAGAGATGAGCGCAGATCCACTTCAGGTTATGCATTCATACTAGAGGGAGCTATCTCTTGGTGCAGCAAGAAACAGACTTGCATCGCCCTATCCACGATGGAGTCGGAGTATGTTGCTTGTTCAGCAGCAGTCCAGGAAGCTGTTTGGTTGAGGTCATTCTTACAGTCTTTAGGGGTTACAGCTCATGCAGATGAGGCTGTCACTGTTCACTGTGACAATACAGCTGCCCTAGATTTTGTAAAGGACCCCAAATATCATGGGAAGGCCAAACACATAGGCCTTCGTTATCACTTCATTAGAACTTTAGTTGCGCAAGGAGAGGTGTCCATGAAACATATACCTACTGGCAGAATGGTGGCTGATCCTTTGACCAAGCCCATTGCTAGAGATGTTTTCCTTTCTCACATTAGGAGTATGGGACTCCGTAGGTTTTGACATGTTTATGGCATCTTATGTGCTTGACATTTATTACATTAAATTTTCATTCCTCGATTTGAGTTTATTTTGGAATGAATGGATAATCTTTGTGATTACATATACATCCTTGTTGAGAGTGTCACCAGGCTCGAATTGACCCACTCACACGGGTAATTCACCTTGGCGCTAAAATAGCGAGCAAGATGAGACATAATTGTCTTAAGCGCCAAGTGGGCGAATAAGATGATACAGCTTATAAAGCAAACATGTCGCCTTAGTTGGAGCTAAGATGAGACCTAATAAATGTAGGTCGATCATAGAGTATCTCCACAACTCTATGTAGCCTGTTTACAGCCGAATGTGAGATTTCAGGCAGGCACTATGAGAGTGACTGGGCTGAAAAACTCAGGTTAGGCGCTTGTACAGCGACTAGACTTAGATTCGTATGGCGTATTTATTATACATTTATGTGACACGCCCTTGAGGGTTACGCCATAGCATGCAAATCATACTGCATGTGCTAAATGCAGACCGACAGTGGGAGTGACGAATGAATCCCTGCTTCGTCACTGTGTGAGCCACTTGGATCAAAATTTTTGATCATATATGGTACCCTTTTCACCTTAGACTATGTCATGAAGAGGATACTCAATGTCGCTACTTTAGCATGTACCCTTGGATCATGGATGATGCGGTCTCGCGGGGCATGTCTAGGAAAGCGGTTGGGTCTAATTGGAATGACATGAGGGCTTTGGGAAGAAAGTTCAATATTACATCATGTTGTGTGATTCATAGCCCGGGCGACTTTGTCGATTTTCGTTTCGATATGAGTCATGAATACATAACATATGAGAGGTTTAACACTGCTCATTATGAGGGATTTGAGAGTGTTTAATCTGGTGTAATTGAACTATCTGGGGTACATACGAGATTTATTGGAGTGATGTATTGTGTTAGTTTGGTGATAACTTAATACAATACTCCTCAACTGGACATCCTTTCTCGTAGGTCGCACGTTCCATTTCCTGTATGAGGAGATGAGTGGACGAGAGATAAAGAGGGACTACGATTTATTTGCCCTGTGTGTGGGCGAGTGGGAGCTGTTAATAAATTGGGTCAATGGACCCATTATCCGCCCACTAACAGATAATGTGTATTTGTTAGTCTGGATAATTACAGTTAATTAGAGGATATTTATCTCCTAAGTGTTTGAGGTAAATACATCTTTATCTCCTAAGAGTTGGAGGTAAAGCCAGTCTCTAATTGTATCTCTATATAAAGGCTAGAGATATCCCAATAAATAAAAGAAAGTCATAGCAATAATCCCTCTCTCTATAGCACTCTCTCTAGAGCAATCACCAAGCTCTAGGATTTGGTTCGTGGACGAAGAACTCGACTCTAGTAGCCGTTTTCGTACCTGCGAAAAAGATCAAGCGTGTTGGAGGCTCGTAACAACAAGGATCCTACGTCGGAATTTTCGGAGACTTCGTACGGTATGTTTTCGAACCCATTACGTGTTACGTGGTAGCACGATGATTGTTGTAATCGTTTCAAAAATCACATTCTCAGTCACTTAGACTTTACAGAAAAAGAAATAAAAAGATAAGAAACACTTCTCTGGTTTAGATTTTTTTGGTCGGTGCGACTTTGTATCTTGATAATTTTAAAATTATATTCTTAGTCAATTAAACGTTACAAACCAAAAAAAGAACAAAATAAACAAGGGGGGTGGGGGGAGGATAGGGAGTACTTCCCTGCTGTATTATTGAAGGAATCACAATTGCTCTACTATTTTTAGTGCGACGCGGGGAAAGGCCAAAAGAGTGGACAAGATGGTTGGATATGATTAATGATTACCAGCCAAGAAGATATGGACCAACATTAAACTATTTTATCTACTATCATTACAGATATGAACTACCAAAAAAGAAACAATTCTAGTGGTGAAGGAATGAATAATGAGTTTTTTTAATTAATATTATTTTAAAATTTTAATTTTTAATGATAAGACTTGTGCGTCCCGCCGCAACATCCATCGACTGAATTTTCAATCTTTCTTGGTGGTATTTCGTACGACTACTAAAGCTCCAGATCGCTCAAAAAATGATTTTCGGTGATAATCGCTCAATGATTTTCGGTGATAGGGGCAGAGCCACCCCATGACCAAGGGGGGCCATGGCACCCCCCCAAAATTTTGAAAAATTTATTTTCAAATTTTTAATAATGAATAATTGTATTTATAATATTTTTAAAAATGTTATTATATTATAAAATTAATGTAATAGGATTTTATTTTATTGTGTTTTTAAATTTTTGTATCACCAATCGTCATAATCTTTGTCTTTCTTGTTCCCTTAGTTCTTTTTTTTTATTCTAAATTATTATAATATGTTAATATATATTCAATACAATTAGTAATTATTGTTGACTAACATTAGCAACTTAATAAATCACAATGAATAGTGAAATGATATGATATGATTAATAGTCAAACTGAGTAAATCTATTTTGTACTTGACATGTTCAATAGCGACGCAAATTTTTTATGTTAG
>JAVXUP010005193.1:0-21589 GCA_033070095.1 Escallonia herrerae | reverse complement strand
ATTTTTGAACTTTTTAAAACTAAAAAACTAATTATACACCTTCTAAAACTCTACCTACTTCAACTTTGCATGTGGTAGTCCTTTAACTTAGTTGGTCTCTTTATTTAGAATCCAAGATTCAAGAATCCTATTTTTTTTGGTATTCTTTTCTTTTTATACTCTATTTAACTCTTTACTTTAATTTATTATTAAAACAATTCATAGGTATAATTTATGCAATATTTTTAAACTTTATTAAACCAAGAAATTATATATAAACCTTCTAAAACTCTACCTAATCAGTATACTTATACATTAGGCCTTAATTTTGATTATTAAAATCTCAAAAGTACTTTAAAATAACAATATAAAATCTCAAAAATGTAAAATACGAAAATCATAACCTACTTACTAATTCTTTAGTATGATCATTGACTCGACTTTTGTAAATCTTATAAAATTTAAAAACCAAACCTACTTCTTTTAGAGCTCTACATAATCGAAAAAGACTTCATTTTGGACTACTAACTTCTTAAAAACACTAAAAATAAATAAAATAAAATCTCGCAAATGTAAACAACGAAAATCAGGTATGAAATTAATGATTAATCTTTACAAATTAAAAGATAAACTTTTCATAGCGTATATTTTCGTTTTTGCCTCAATTTTTTAGTTATGTTGTGCCTATGCGGTTACTTATGAAGTGATCGAAGCATAGGCACAGTTATACAGTTAATGCCGATTCACGAAGTGATCGTAAAGATTCTTTTTGAAAGTTTATAATTTATCATTCAAGATGTGTATTTACATTTTGTTTTACTTCCTCCTTTCATGGATTAATTTTGCAAGATTAAAAAGGTATTAGGTTTACAGAAATACTAATCTGGATTATTTGAAGGAAAAAGAATAATAAACTTCATTGACACCTTGCAACACTTCAAGATTAAATCCATTGGCACCTTGATCAATATTTCTACCTTAATGTTGTTGTAGGTACTTTTTCAAGAACATTTTGTAAATTACATTCCTAACGTAATCAAGTTCTTCAAGTTGCCATTAAAGGTGACTTAAAAGAACTATTTCTAACGATGTTATCTCCAGGATACTGTTCATCAATGGTATTTGGGAAGTAATCGTGTCATTAACTCTATTAATTTATTGCTATCTATTTTATTACTGTAGCTTTAAATTACTTTTTTTGGACCAAGGAAAGAAGACTAAGAACAGCAACATACTTAAGTTGAAAAAAAATTCACAACCTTAAATCAATAGAGTTAATCTTTTCGGATTGCTAAAAGTTACTTTTTCATGAGTATGCGTCCTCGAGCACTATTGATGCTAGCAAGCCGATGGAAAAAGATGTCATGTTTTACTTTTGCGGCAATGGTGGTTGTTGACGAGGACACTGTTGTACGTAAATGCCAGTGGGGATACGACAAAAGTGATGGTTATGGTAAAGGAAATGGTAACACTAAGGTGTTGGGGTATAGGTGTAGGATTGGTGGACAATTAAAGTTCGTAATACTAATTGGACAAATGGTGAATTTGATTAACTAATAAGTCAAATTTAGATCTTTGACAAAGCTTCACGTTTTGTAAAACATATCCCATAACTAGGAACTCTTTAAGTTTTTGCTAGAAGACGTATCTCTTCAATCATGTTTTGATACCCACGAAAAGAAATAAAAAACTTTTGTTTGGCCAAGAGTTACTTTCTATGTTTAACCAATTTGTATTCCAAATTGTGGTCAGAACAATTTCTAAACTATAACTTCGTAGCCCATGTATATATAACTACAATAAAAATTAAAGGTAGAGTTTTATTCTTTTGAATTAGATATATAAAAAATAAGAATCCTATTTGTTTTGGTATTCTTTTATTTTCTACTCTATTTAATTCTTTACTATAATTTATTATTAAAAATTCGTAGGTATAATTTATGCAATATTTTAAAACTTTATAAAACTAAGAAACTAATTACACACGTTCTCAAACTCTACCTAATCAATATACTTATACATTAGGCTTTAATTTTGATTATTAAAACCTCAAAAGTACTTTAAAATAATAATATAAAACTTCAAAAATATAAAATACGAAAATCATACTCTACTTACTAATTCTTTAGTATAACCATTGGCCCGACTTTTCTATTTAACACTTTATTATAATTTATTATTAAAAATTTGTAAGTATAATTTATACAATATTTTTAAACTTTATAAAACTAAGAAACTATTATTCACCTTCTAAAACTCTACCTACTTCAACTTTGGATGTGGTAGTTCCTTAACTTAGTTGGTCTCTTTATTCAAAGTCCAAGATTCAAGAATCCTATTTATTTTTATATTCTTTTCTTTTTCTACTCTATTTAATTCTTTACTTTAATTTATTATTAAAACAATTCGTAGGTATAATTTATGCAATATTTTTAAACTTTATTAAACCAAGAAATTATATATAAACCTTCTAAAACTCTACCTAATCAGTATACTTATACATTAGGCCTTAATTTTGATTATTAAAATCTCAAAAGTACTTACTAATGTAAAATATGAAAATTATACCCTACTTACTAATGCTTTAGTATGATCATTGGCTCGAATTTTGTAAATCTTATAAAATAAAAAAAATCAAATCTACTTCTTTAAAGCTTTACATAATCCAAAAAGCCTTCATTTTGGACTACTAACTTCTTAAAAACACATAAAACAAATAGAATAAAATCTTGCAAATGTAAACAACGAAAATCATGTATGAAATTAATGATTAATCTTTACAAATTAAAAGGTAAGTTTTTCATAGCGTATATTTTTATTTTTACCTCAATCTTTTACTTATGCAAAACATCATCCTATTTGTTTTGATATTTTTTTCTTTTTAAAGAAATCTTATTTCTCCAAAAGCTTTATTGTAACTTTTGTCTTTTTGCACAATTTTCTTAAAATCTAAGATGTTACACACAATATGAACAAAATATTTAGAACAAATTATATTGGCTCTCCAAGAAAAATTAAAATCGATTGAAGTATAATTTGTGACAAGTTAAGAATAATTTGTAGAATAAAAGAGACGAAAAAGATAAATTAGTTATAAGAATCTTTTACCCTTTATAAACAACTACAAAAAAAGAAAGAGAAGCCTGGGTGGCCCGAGGGTGCTAATGGTATAACCGAAATGTCGGTGCTAGATGTGAGAGTGTGAGGGTTACATGCAATTATGCGAGTGATCAACCACGCTAATTACGATAGTGATAATTGTTATGGTAGAATTGGAGTGTTGGTAGTGAGATTTGGATTATGTAGTGACAGCATGTGGATGTAGCGGTCTTGGCGTGTAGTTGCTGATGCTTATGGTGGTGATAGTCATAACTAAACAGTGGTAGTGCAAGAGGCGATGATTGTTGTTGGAGTTGTTGTAGTATTAGCACTAAGATGTTTCGAGGTAATATTAATTTACATTACAATACTGATTGATAAGTTATGATCTAAACTGGATTGAACAAGTGACGAACTTAAAAAAGTTGACGATAAAAACATGAAAGTGTACTGACGAGCAAAAGTTATGATATGGTGAAGGTAATTACATTTGTAGTGGCAATGATTGCGCTAATTAAGGTATTTAAAAGTACTGTTAGTGTAGTATTCATAGATGGGCCAAGAATCCTATGTAGACAAGCGATGAACTAAAATAAAATCATAATGACTTTAAGTTAGTTCTACCAGCAACTTGAAAGTGCATAAATTATATCCAGGACTAGAAGCAGTAATTTTTTTTCCCTAGAATGACTTCTATCTTTTGATTTTGATTTTGGTTCCACATTTTGATTCCTTAAAGTTTCGTTAATTAGGCAAGATGATATTTTTGTGGTTAACCACTTTCTAGCCCATGGCTACACTAATATAATATTCTAATGGTATTTTCATTAAGTCATGCTAGCAACACTTTAAATTTTATGTATAGATAGAAACACTTTCAATACTAATTTTCTTTTTCATTATGCACGGGACAAATAATATACACAGAATTTCTCATGAAGAAAGAAGGTGAGTGAATTTGAAATTTATACTTATAGGAAGACTCTTTACTAGATTAAACTCGCAATAAATCGGAAGTGATTGTACAAATAACTGGTTTTTTTAATCATATTGGTTCTGGATAAATCATTGATACATACTAACGATTATATCTAAAAGCTTCAAATATTAAACTAAAAGTTTAAATTCAGTTAAATAGTAGTACGAGATTGTTGTCATATGTCGTCGCAAAACGTTAATGAAAAGGCATCCTAAGTCTATAAGACTTTTAATTGTAACGTTCATATTTCATTAAACTCACAATAAATCAAAAGTGATGCTATAAATAACTGGCTTTTTTTTAATCATATTACTTCCGGATATATCATTGATACATACTAACAATTATATTTACAAAGCTCCAACTATTAAACTAAAAAGTTTAAATTCAATTAAATAGTAGTACGAGATTGTTGTCATATGTCGTTGCGAACGTTAATGAAAAAATATCCTAAGTCTATAAGACTTTTAATTGTAACATTCACATCTTTTTGTGAGTAAAATCTGATAATATTAAATCATGCATTCTACACTTGTTGCTAAGGTATGCTTTATAATGCTAATTTTTCAAAAGTTCGATTCAAAGGCAATCTTCTATATAGTAAATTTTCTTTCCTTTAATTCAAATAATAACAATTATAAACAATATATAAAAACACATTATAAAAATACTTTTAGAAAGTTAGGAAAATTAATAGTTGTAAAATATCTATAGAAATAAATATTAAATAATATTTGAGAAATTAAAGAACGCCATGTGCGTTGCACGGGTCCCTTAGCTAGTATATATATATATGGGGACCGATCCACACCCACCGGTGGAGAAATAACAAATTTCTCCACCGAACCGCTGGTAAGACTAGCGGTTGGCCACGTGGGCAAAAAAAGGTGTACGGCCACTGCATTAATGGCAAAAAAGGCACGAAAAATGGCACGAGAAATGGTGAGAAAATGGCGAGAGAGAAAAAGGACACCAACCGCATGCACAACCAGCGGTTGGCATTAATATGCCTGCCACGTGCCGTCCCCCACCCCTGCCACGTGGACCAACCCCATGGCCCTGCCACGTGGCGTCCGCTCCCCCTGCCACGTGGCCCACCAGCATGGCCAACCGGCGTTATTAGCGATGGCCCTGCCACGTGGCATCCCCTCCCCCTGCCACGTGGCCCAACCGCTGGTGGTACCAGCGGTTGGTCCCCGCCCCTGCCACGTGGCGTCCCCTCCCGCTGCCACGTGGCCCAACCGCTGGTACCACCCGCGGTTGGTCCCCTCCCTCTGCCACGTGGCGTCCTCTCCCCCTGCCACGTGGCCCAACCGCTGGTACCACCCGCGGTTGGTCCCCTCCCTCTGCCACGTGGCGTCCTCTCCCCCTGCCACGTGGCCCAATCGCTGGTACCACCCGCGGTTGGTCCCCTCCCTCTGCCACGTGGCGTCCCCTCCCCCTGCCACGTGGCCCAACCGCTCCTACAACCCGCGGTTGGTCCCCTCCCTCTGCCACGTGGCGTCCCAAACCCGCGGTTGGTCCCTGCCCCCCTCCCCTGCCACGTGGCGCCCCCCCCGCGTGATGCCCCACCTGGTGTCCTTCCCCACGATGCCACGTGTCGTCCTTCCCTCCCCCGTGATGCCCCAACGTGGTGTCCTTCTGCCGAAATTTTTATTTTTTGCAGCAGCCTTTGACCGCATAAACACCCACCCTTCCTCACTTTTTTTTGTCTTTTTTCTTCTCTCTTCCTCGCTTCTCTCTTTATAATCCCCTCCCCCGAACCCTTCTTCTGCACTCTGTCATCTTTTACCAACTTCCTTCGTACTTCATATCTCACCTACATAATCTCCATAACAATACAAACCAAAAAATTTTACGCTAGAAGATCGGTGGATAACCGCTAGAAGATCGGTAGTTTTTTCTTTAAATACATCAAGTCACAACAAGTAAGTATTTTGAATTTCCTTATAATTCAATGTTAGGTTTATACAAATCAGTGTATTACATTTATAGATTCCAAAACAGCGATTTTTTAGGGTGCCAAATATAGACAGTTTTTCACGAATTTATAAAAAATAGCTAGAGCTAGATTTTGCCAAAATACAAAAAAGAGACCCTAGTTATTCTTAAAGGATCTGTCTCAGGTAAAAATTTCAGATTTTTCCAAAGACTGGAAAGGGGTTAACTGATACGGGGAACCTTGTAACTCTGCAGTGTATTTTAAAATATCAAGCTAGCGCGATTTAGCGCGAAACTTTTATGAGAATCCTAGGATGTTGGGAAGTTCCATTCCCCAGGAATTCGGGCCATTCCGAAGCCGTTACCTATTTTTTTGGCCGAACGGCCCTTTAAGCGCTTGATCTGGACACCGGTTCGCGATTTTTGGGCGAAACCTCCGTAAAATACTTTTTATGTCAAGAATGAATTCAGGAAGCCTCAAGTAGCATTTCGAAGCACTTTTGATATTTTTTTATGCCAGGGGGCATTTCGGTAATTCGCCGCCCCGAGAGGGGTATTTCGGTAATTTTACAGTGCTAAGTTTTTTGACGGACTTTTTAGTCCAGAAATATAATTACAAAACCTGAAATGTTGTTTTGAAGCTGACGTGGCGCGCGTAGGGGTGTTTTGGTAATTTTCCCGCGCCAAGGGGTGTTTTGGTAATTTTCCCGTGCCAAGTTTTTCAAACGACTTTTTAGTCCAGAAATGTAAGTAAACCACCTGAAATGTTGTTTTGAAGCTGGTTCGGGGGCGTTGGGGTGATAGTGAACGCTCAGGGGCATTTCGGTAATTTGCCGATGTTCGGGGGCTATTTTGCTAGGAAGGATCCAGCTTAAAATTCATACCTTAAAATAACTTTTAGTTCAGGAAAGGGTGTGAGACACCCGAAAACTTATTTTGTTCCAGATGTTCTGAACCTTGTGACGCACCGGCGATGACTGCCAGGGGATATTTTGCATAAGTAGCGGGTGTTTTGGTAACTTGCCCCCTTTAAAATTTTTCCTGATATATTTGGTATATAATTGACGTAATACATTTAAAAACTTGACTTTAAAGCGGTTTTGAGGTGTTGGAGGTGTAGGGGCCATCGGGCTATATATTGCTATATAACCACGTTGGCGCTAAATTCAGTGGGAACTAGCGTAATTAAGCGTTCGGAGTGGTGGGAATTGAGGATTTGTTTTAATACATTGAAATAATGACTATTGCTAATGTGTTGGTAAGCTAGGTTAAAGATCCAGTTATAGTTTTGGAATGTAAATATTATGGATATTATGGACGCTAAGTTGGTTTATAATTATATTTTGTTCTTAAAGGTATGAATTTCAGCTCTGGACCTCATGATACATCAATCCTATACGATGACGATGACCACGTCGCGAGGCACGTATTTGACGGTGTCGATAGGGGTGTTTTGGAAACAATTCAAAGCACAAGGCACCTTGAAGAGTGGGTACTAAACGAGGAACAAATACAGCTATTACACCGTCAAAATTTAACCCTGTTCACCGATCCCGGGAAATGGTCTCGACACGACGATTGCCTTATATCCGCTCTAGTTGAACGATGGAGGAGCGAGACGAACTCATTTCACTTCCGGTTTGGTGAAATGACTGTTACGTTAGAGGACGTCGGATTTATACTTGGAATCCCATGTCACGGCAGACCCGTTACTTTGAACGTGCCGTCTGCATCCATAGCGAATATGGCTATGCAGTATTTTCCGGGAATTCCAAGGGCAGCGCTTACAACAAACGGCGTCAAGCTTAAATGGCTGAGAGAGCAGTACGGCGTGCTACCGGATGAATACACTCCTCAAGATTTCGTGACGTATACGAAGGCATTCCTTCTGTATATTATTGGAGCTATATTACTTCCGACGCATTCGAAAAACACGGTGCATCCGAAGTATATGGTGTTCTTGGAGGATCTTGAGGAGGTATACTCCTATTCGTGGGGTTCAGCTGTCCTTGCGCACCTATATCGAGCACTGCATAAGGCTACGAGAAACGGTGCCAAGTCCATTGCCGCCTGCCTGACTCTATTACAGGTATGAGCATTTATTTTCTTGGTAGGATCCTTAGTCAATATATTCGGGATTAATTACTAATTCCATATAATGTTTGCATTCACAGGTTTGGTCTTACGAGAGGCTACCCATGGGTCGTCCACAACCGTTGGTAGATTCCGATGAGACGTGGCCTAGGGTGTGGGCCTGGGGGCCTACGACCAACCGGAGGTGGAGACGGGTAGACCCTCACCACCATCTAAAGTTCTATCGGGGGAACTAGAGATACTAGATGCATCCCAGGTGACGTGGCAGCCATATGGCAAGGTGATGCATCTGTTGGATGAGTGGTGTTGGCAACTTCCGGTGTCGTACGTGCTGGCAGGTTTGGTTCGGGTGCCGCTCATTCACTTCGAAGAATGTGAGTTTCAGATGCCCGATCGAGCTATGAAGCAAGCTGGCTGTCCACAAGGGATACCAAAACCCGCTGTAGACATGCGGCCATACAGGGGTGGTCGAGGGCCGAACTTCGAGGTGGCTGATGCCTTGATTTTGTTGGGTGACGAGGTGCACCAGTGGAATACCTGGCAGGAAACGTATGATAGCCTTGTATCGCTGAAGCACGACGGCATTAGTACTGAGGAATACTTACAGTGGTTTCTCAGGGTGACGCGCACGAGGGTGAATCGCCCTTCCCAGGTGAAGAAGACATCGTACGCGCCACGTGAGGTCTATGACCAGTTCTGGGCATTGGCCATTGTAAGTCATGCTAGTGTTGTTTGATAATTTATTTGCGCACCTTATCGACCATTTGTCAAATATGATTAGCCATATTTTCTATGCATGTTTTTTAGGTTGACCAGGGCATTGAGGTGTTCAAGCAGCTGGAGTCGTTTGACTGGTTTGTCGCGCAGGCTCCTGACAATCTCAAGAGGTCCATTGAGAAGTACAAGACTGAAGTTCAAAACTTTAGTCTTGCGTACCGGGGTTACGAAGGGGAGCCGTCTAGTCGCCCTCGTCCTGAAGCGTACGACTATCAGCCCCAGAGTCAGGTGTGGGAGTCGTCTGGTCGCCCTCTTCCTGACGCGTACAACTATCAGCCCCAGAGTCAGGTGTGGGAGCCGTCTGGTCGCCCTCCTCCTGACGCGTACGACTATCAGCCCCAGAGTCAGGTGTGGGAGCCGTATAGTCGCTTGCCTCCTGACGCATACGACTCTCAGTGCCAGAGTCAGGTTCCCCAAGTAGGAATCCAGGCCTCGCGCCCAAGCTTTCGGTCGGACAAAGGACAAGCGACGAAGCCATTGAGGTCGGACAAGATGGCTTGGATCGACCGGCACTACTTCGGGCATGAGCCTGTCAATTCAGCAGACTTTCCCCTTGCGACATTCCTAGGTCATGAGGATATCAGAACGTTGGCGCCGGAGACAGATCTTTCAAATTTTGTCATGAACGCTTACATAGAACTGCTCCGGATTAGAGAGCAACGTTTTAACCGTTCTGAATATTTGAAGCTTAACATGTATCCCACTCATTTTGTGGAATTAACGGTGAGAGAATTCACAGAATGGAGGCGAGCGGGCGGCAGGAGTAAGTGGAAACCAGGTCGAAACGTGTTAGGCATGATGAACGCAGACTATCAATGTCCCGCTGCTGATGCGAACCTTATCATGATACCCTGTCATCATGCAAACCACTGGTTCCTATTAGTTCTCCATCCAGCGTTCAGAACGGTTCACATATACGATAGCCTAAGGGAGGACGAGCCTGGACAGCTGCTGGCACAGATGTACAACGAGTACATCACTTTAGTGGTTAGTATTTATTTTTTGACCTTGGCCCATAGTATATTGTTCTTGTCTCATAGGCTTGATTCTCGTTTTTATTGTTGGATGCAGACTACTGTCCTCTCGCTAGCATGCGGACGACCACAGGGTGACCCTTGGACGGTCGTGATGATAAAGGACCGACCAAAGCAATATAACGGTCACGATTGCGGGATTTACGTCCTCAAGTACATGGACTACGTTGCTCGCTCGGAAGTGCTCAAACACTCCTCGTGGACTAGGAAGGATGCCTTGACGTTTAGGTATAGGATAGCCTGGGAGCTGAAAAAGAATGAAGCTAGACGCATTCATTACCATTATCCTGACGTGCGTGGCTAGCTGCTGTGATGTTACAAAAAATTGTACCAAAAAGAAATGTACATAATTTTTCGCATGCTATGAATTTGGCGCTAAAATGTGCGCGAATATACCTTTCATATGACGGCATTCGAAAAAATTACGCGTCTCGCTTTTCGCCGAAATTCATAGAAATGGGCTAACTAGCGTGCATGAGGTGCAATGAGCGAAAAAATAAAGTGACAAAATAAATTTCAACTTTTTTCATTGCCATGTGCACAGGCCATGGTGAGTATCTGGAAGGACCTTAGCGATTGCATTTTTCATTGCCAGATCTTGGTCGGTGATGATGGTCTTTGGAGGAATATGATACATTGCTTGAAGCCACGTTTCAAATAACCACGTAAATGACTCCTCCGTCTCATCCCTAAGCAGGGCAAAGCCAAACGAGATTGACTGATAGTGGTGGTTCACCCCGGTGAACGGAGCAAAAGGCATAGAGTACTTATTGGTGCGGTATGTGGTGTCAAACGTCACAACATCCCCAAAATTTTGGTAAGCAGCTCTAGAACGGGGGTCCGCCCAAAATATAGTACTAATGCGGTTCTCATCATCCAGTTGGAGACTGTAAAAAAATCCAGAATTCTCACTCTGAAGGGACCTGAAGAGATCAAGTGTAGTTTGAGAATCACTCTTACCGAAAGACTCTCTCCTCTGAGCACGAAGTTCATTTCGAAGGTCTACTTCGTTGAAACTCAACTTGTCAATCCCCCCAGCCTGGCTTGAGAAAACCCCCATCATCTTAGAAGGTGGAATTTTAGCCTCGGCCATTGTAAAAATTAGTTGTCTGTGTGCCGCGCTTATTTCTCGGTGTTGATGAATTTGACCAATCTTACTGGGGGTCATCAACTGATGATTATGGCTCAACTCCACTCCTGTGACAACCCAATGGTTTTCATTTTTTCGGTGTACTGCATACACATGGGCCTTGCAGCCGGTACCCGGAAATGTGTCCCGTTTTCTTTGTCTTGTTGTCCCTTCGTCACTGATCCGAACGACCGGAGTTACATGCGGTGCTCCTCTATGACACTCAAATAGTCTTGCACAAATTTGATCTGTATTCGCCCGTTTTCTAGTCGTCTTAGTTCTAATACCGAAACCTATCGTTTTCGAATATGCTCTATAGTATGCTTCAACTTCGTCCAGTGCTTGAAAAACTTGACCAACGTAAGGTGGATCAGAACCTTCACAAAAATTATTTCCTCCAGTTGCATCCATATTTATACTGGAATCTAAAAAATAAAAATTATATCATTCTCAACAAGTCATAGATTTAAATAAAAGAAGAATAAAATTTATTTAAACCACCGTCTTTCGGGAAATTTGGTATAATGTAAAATTAGCAAAATAGCCCTCGATGAGCGGCAAATTACCGAAATGCCTCCGGGGGTTCATTATCACCCTAACGCCCCAAATCAGCTTCAAAACAACCTTTCAGGTGCTTTGCTTACATTTCTGGACTAAGAAATCCTTTGAAAAACTTAACGCTGCAAATTTACGAAAATACCCCTATCGGGGATGCGAATTACCAAAATGCCCCCTGACAAAAAAAATCTGAAAAGTGCTTTGAAATGGGATTTTAAGCTTCCTGAATTCACTCTTTAAAATAACTTTTCAGGTGTCTCACACCCTTTCCTGAACTAAAAGTTATTTTAAGCACAAATTTGTGTAACGTAAAATTAGCAAAATAGCCCCCGGGGGTTCATTGTCACCCTAACGCCCATCAAACCAGCTTCAAAACAACCTTTCAGATGTTTTACTTACATTTCTGGACTGAAAAACTTTTTTTCGAGAAAATTACCAAAACACCCCTCGCGGGGGGGCAAATTACCAAAATGCCCCTGGCTTCAGAAAATATCAAAATTGCTTTAAAACGCTATTTTAAGCTTCCTGAGTTCATTCTTGATTTAAAAAGTATTTTACGGATTTTTCGCCTAAAAATCCCGAACCGGTGTCCGGATCGAGCGCTTAAAAGCCCGTTCGGCCAAAAAATTAGCTAACGGCTTCGGAATGGCCCGAATTCCTGGGGAATGGAACTTCCCAACACCCTAGGGTTCTCATAAAAGTTTCGCACGAAATTGTGCTGTCTTGATATTTTAAATTACACTGCAAAGTTACAAGGTTGCGCGTATCAGTTAACCCCTTTCTAGTCTTTGAAAAAATCTGAAATTTTTACCTGATACAGATCTTTTGAAAATAACTAGGGTCTCTGTTTTGTATTTTGGCAAAATCTAGCTCTAGCTATTTTTTATAAATTCGTGAAAAAACTGTCTAATTAAGTTTTCACCTTTAGCGACAATTACGCCCCGCAATCAGCTGCAAAACAACATTTCAGGCGTTTTACTTACATTTCTGGACTTAAAAGTCCGTTGGAAAATTTTTCGGGAAAATTACCAAAATACCCCTCTCGGGGTGGCAAATTACCAAAATACCCCCTGGCTTCAGAAAATATCAAAAGTGCTTTAAAATGCTATTTTAAGCTTCCTGAGTTCATTCTTGATCTAAAAAGTATTTTACGGATTTTTCGCCTAAAAATCCCGAACCGGTGTCCGGATCGAGCGCTTAAAAGCCCGTTCGGCCAAAAAATTAGCTAACGGCTTCGGAATGGCCCGAATTCCTGGGGAATGGAACTTCCCAACACCCTAGGGTTCTCATAAAAGTTTTGCGCGAAATCGCGCTGGCTTGATATTTTAAATTACACTGCAAAGTTACAAGGTTGCGTGTATCAGTTAACCCCTTTCCAGTCTTTGGAAAAATCTGAAATTTTTACCTGATACAGATCTTTTGAAAATAACTAGGGTCTCTGTTTCGTACTTTGGCAAAATCTAGCTCTAGCTATTTTTTATAAATTCGTGAAAAATTCTATTTCTGACGCCCTAAAAAATCGCTATTTTGGAATTTTTCGAATGTAATACCCCGATTTGTCAAAACGTAATTTTGACGCCCTAAACACGAATTTTAGACTATTGTAAGAACAATTTAAGCGTAACACAATTTAAACAATCAATTGGTAAGAACAAATTGAAAAATACTTACTTGTTTTAACTTGATATATTTCAAGAAAAATCCACCGATCTTCTAGCGGTTATCCACCGATCTTCTAGCGTAAATTTTTTTTGTTTGTATGTAGGTGAGATAGGGAGAATGAGGAGGGTGGAAGAAATGATTCGGGGAGGAGGGATTTTATAGAGAGAAAAGTGAGAGAGGAAGAGAAGAACCGTGAGTGAACAGCAGGGAGGGGGAGGGGGGAATGACACGTGGGGGTGGGGGGTAGGGTGGTAATGACACGTGGGGGAAGAGGGGGTTCACGGGTGGGGGAAGGGGGGTTCACGGGTGGGGGAAAAGGACATAGGGTGGGGGCCACGGGGTGGGGGGCAAGGGGGGGGGCAAGGGGGGTGACGGGTGGGGGGTGGGGTCACGGAAGGCAATAATGCCAACCGCATGTAGGAGTTGCGGTTGGGCATTATTGCCACCATTTTCTCACGAGTTTTTCATTTTCTCGTGATATTTTCATGAATTTATCATAGTATTTTCGTCCTTTTTTTGCCCACGTGGCCAACCGCTGGTAAGACCAGCGGTTCGGTGGAGAAATTGTTATTTCTCCACCGGTGGGTGTGGATCGGTCCCCTATATATATATATATATATATATATATATATATAGGGGGCCGATCCACACCCACCGGTGGAGAAATAACAAATTTCTCCACCGAACCGCTGGTCTTACCAGCGGTTGGCCACGTGGGCCAAAAAAGGACGAAAAGGGACAAAAAGGACGAAAATACTATGATAAATTCATGAAAATATCACGAGAAAATGAAAAACTCGTGAGAAAATGGTGGCAATAATGCCCAACCGCAACTCCTACATGCGGTTGGCATTATTGCCTTCCGTGACCCCACCCCCCACCCGTCACCCCCCTTGCCCCCCACCCCGTGGCCCCCACCCTATGTCCTTTTCCCCCACCCGTGAACCCCCCTTCCCCCACCCGTGAACCCCCTCTTCCCCCACGTGTCATTACCACCCTACCCCCCACCCCCACGTGTCATTCCCCCCTCCCCCTCCCTGCTGTTCACTCACGGTTCTTCTCTTCCTCTCTCACTTTTCTCTCTATAAAATCCCTCCTCCCCGAATCATTTCTTCCACCCTCCTCATTCTCCCTATCTCACCTACATACAAACAAAAAAAATTTACGCTAGAAGATCGGTGGATAACCGCTAGAAGATCGGTGGATTTTTCTTGAAATATATCAAGTTAAAACAAGTAAGTATTTTTCAATTTGTTCTTACCAATTGATTGTTTAAATTGTGTTACGCTTAAGTTGTTCTTACAATAGTCTAAAATTCGTGTTTAGGGCGTCAAAGGGCGTCAAAATTACGTTTTGACAAATCGGGGTATTACATTCGAAAAATTCCAAAATAGCGATTTTTTAGGGCGTCAGAAATAGAATTTTTCACGAATTTATAAAAAATAGCTAGAGCTAGATTTTGCCAAAGTACGAAACAGAGACCCTAGTTATTTTCAAAAGATCTGTATCAGGTAAAAATTTCAGATTTTTCCAAAGACTGGAAAGGGGTTAACTGATACACGCAACCTTGTAACTTTGCAGTGTAATTTAAAATATCAAGCCAGCGCGATTTCGCGCAAAACTTTTATGAGAACCCTAGGGTGTTGGGAAGTTCCATTCCCCAGGAATTCGGGCCATTCCGAAGCCGTTAGCTAATTTTTTGGCCGAACGGGCTTTTAAGCGCTCGATCCGGACACCGGTTCGGGATTTTTAGGCGAAAAATCCGTAAAATACTTTTTAGATCAAGAATGAACTCAGGAAGCTTAAAATAGCATTTTAAAGCACTTTTGATATTTTCTGAAGCCAGGGGGTATTTTGGTAATTTGCCACCCCGAGAGGGGTATTTTGGTAATTTTCCCGAAAAAATTTTCCAACGGACTTTTAAGTCCAGAAATGTAAGTAAAACGCCTGAAATGTTGTTTTGCAGCTGATTGCGGGGCGTAATTGTCGCTAAAGGTGAAAACTTAATTAGACAGTTTTTTCACGAATTTATAAAAAATAGCTAGAGCTAGATTTTGCCAAAATACAAAACAGAGACCCTAGTTATTTTCAAAAGATCTGTATCAGGTTAAAATTTCAGAGTTTTTCAAAGACTAGAAAGGGGTTAACTGATACGCGCAACCTTGTAACTTTGCAGTGTAATTTAAAATATCAAGACAGCACAATTTCGTGCGAAACTTTTATGAGAACCCTAGGGTGTTGGGAAGTTCCATTCCCCAGGAATTCGGGCCATTCCGAAGTCGTTAGCTAATTTTTTGGCCGAACGGGCTTTTAAGCGCTCGATCCGGACACCGGTTCGGGATTTTTAGGCGAAAAATCCGTAAAATACTTTTTAAATCAAGAATGAACTCAGGAAGCTTAAAATAGCGTTTTAAAGCAATTTTGATATTTTCTGAAGCCAGGGGGCATTTTGGTAATTTGACCCCCCGCGAGGGGTGTTTTGGTAATTTTCCCGAAAAAAAGTTTTTCAGTCCAGAAATGTAAGTAAAACACCTGAAAGGTTGTTTTGAAGCTGGTTTGATGGGCGTTAGGGTGACAATGAACCCCCGGGGGCTATTTTGCTAATTTTACGTTACACAAATCTGTGCTTAAAATAACTTTTAGTTCAGGAAAGGGTGTGAGACACCTGAAAAGTTATTTTAAAGAGTGAATTCAGGAAGCTTGTTGTCAGGGGGCATTTTGGTAATTCGCATCCCCGATAGGGGTATTTTCGTAAATTTGCAGCGTTAAGTTTTTCAAAGGATTTCTTAGTCCAGAAATGTAAGCAAAGCACCTGAAAGGTTGTTTTGAAGCTGATTTGGGGCGTTAGGGTGATAATGAACCCCCGGAGGCATTTCGGTAATTTGTCGCTCATCGGGGGCTATTTTGCTAATTTTACATTATACCAAATTTCTCGAAAGACGGTGGTTTAAATAAATTTTATTCTTCTTTTATTTAAATCTATGACTTGTTGAGAATGATATAATTTTTATTTTTTAGATTCCAGTATAAATATGGATGCAACTGGAGGAAATAATTTTTGTGAAGGTTCTGATCCACCTTACGTTGGTCAAGTTTTTCAAGCACTGGACGAAGTTGAAGCATACTATAGAGCATATTCGAAAACGATAGGTTTCGGTATTAGAACTAAGACGACTAGAAAACGGGCGAATACAGATCAAATTTGTGCAAGACTATTTGAGTGTCATAGAGGAGCACCGCATGTAACTCCGGTCGTTCGGATCAGTGACGAAGGGACAACAAGACAAAGAAAACGGGACACATTTCCGGGTACCGGCTGCAAGGCCCATGTGTATGCAGTACACCGAAAAAATGAAAACCATTGGGTTGTCACAGGAGTGGAGTTGAGCCATAATCATCAGTTGATGACCCCCAGTAAGATTGGTCAAATTCATCAACACCGAGAAATAAGCGCGGCACACAGACAACTAATTTTTACAATGGCCGAGGCTAAAATTCCACCTTCTAAGATGATGGGGGTTTTCTCAAGCCAGGCTGGGGGGATTGACAAGTTGAGTTTCAACGAAGTAGACCTTCGAAATGAACTTCGTGCTCAGAGGAGAGAGTCTTTCGGTAAGAGTGATTCTCAAACTACACTTGATCTCTTCAGGTCCCTTCAGAGTGAGAATTCTGGATTTTTTTACAGTCTCCAACTGGATGATGAGAACCGCATTAGTACTATATTTTGGGCGGACCCCCGTTCTAGAGCTGCTTACCAAAATTTTGGGGATGTTGTGACGTTTGACACCACATACCGCACCAATAAGTACTCTATGCCTTTTGCTCCGTTCACCGGGGTGAACCACCACTATCAGTCAATCTCGTTTGGCTTTGCCCTGCTTAGGGATGAGACGGAGGAGTCATTTACGTGGTTATTTGAAACGTGGCTTCAAGCAATGTATCATATTCCTCCAAAGACCATCATCACCGACCAAGATCTGGCAATGAAAAATGCAATCGCTAAGGTCCTTCCAGATACTCACCATGGCCTGTGCACATGGCACATAAGCAACAAATATCCCGAACGGCTTCACCATGTATATGCAAACCATCCGTCATTCAAGACTGACTTTAATACATGTGTGAAGAAATCGTTGACGGTAGACGTGTTCGAGGAGAGGTGGGCCACGTTAATGGATACTTACTATTTGCACAATCACGAATGGTTACAATCGTTGTATGAGATCAAGACACAGTGGGTCGGTGCCTACACCAAGAATTTTTTTGCAGCCGGAATGACTACGACCTCGAGAAGCGAAGCTATGAATTCATTCTTTGATGGGTACGTAGGCCAGTCTTCAAGTATAGCGGAGTTCGTACTAGAGATGCAGAAAGCCGTTGACAGGCAATTGTACCGTGAGAGAGAAGCCGACGCGGCTACAGTTTGCAAAGAAAGAGCTATACTACTTTATTCACCTTTAGAGGCTCATGCGGCTCAAGTCTATACCAAGGAAATGTTTCGACAGTTTCAAGAGGAACTACTAAAGTCGAATCAATATGGCATGACAAAGTTGCACGAGTATTCCACCAGAGACATCAAGGTTTATGCTTTGACAAATGTGACGAACTTCGCCAATCCGTGCTCTTCGTCGGCTCCGAGGACCAGACGACATTTTACCGTAGCAATTTGTAAGGACACCGGGTTGGTTAATTGCAACTGTCAACTGTTTGAGCATAAAGGTATACTTTGTCGACACGCGTTGAGGGTTTTGAGCGCCAAGAATGCTAGTGAAATCCCTCCACCGTATATCTTGGAACGGTGGACGAAGGAAGCCAACAGAGTCCACGGTCACATTCCTTACGTGCCCAATGTTTCAGTTGATTTCGAGCAATCTGAGTCGCTGCGATATAATCACCTTTGTAACATCATGCACGGTTTATCAATGGATGCAGCGTCGACATTTGATGGGTACAGGTATCAAGTTGAAGCAGCCGCACGGGATAAGGCTATGCATGCACAGTTTAGGATGGCATTACCAGAAACTGTGGACACTCCGACTACTCGACCAACTCCAGGCGGTAGATTCAATCGAGCCAAACAGCCAGTCATTGACGGCACTGACCTACAACGTGAGGAGGACGACATTTTTGATCCAATTATTTCTCAAACAAAAGGGCGAAAACGAGCAATACGCATGAAGAATCCGATTGAAGAAGCAACGGGTCAAAAAAAATTACGAAAGTGTGCGTTGTGTAATAAGATGACTGATCATGACAAGAGAAACCATTATAAAGTGTTAGGTATCGAACCTGGCAGTATGGTCGAGGAGGACGATGATGAGGAAGAGTGTTAGGGTTAATGTTTCAGTTGTATAAATTGAACTTTTATAATGTTTAAATTTGTGATTTGGTTTGTGCAATCTTTAATTTGTGATTTGATTTGTGGATTATTGATATTTTTGGTAACTCCGTTTTCGGGCACACTTTAGGCCCAATTGATAGCTTCCGAAAAAAGTTGTAATTTTTTTTGTCACTTTTTTTCCGCTCATTGCACTTCAGGCACGCTAGTTAGCCCATTTGTAAGACTTTCGGCGAAAAACGAGACACATTAATTTTTGAGTTTTCCTAGGAAGGGCCTATTCGGGCACACTTTAGGCCCCAATTGATAGCTTCCGAAAAAAGTTATAATTTTTTTTGTCACTTTTTTTCCGCTCATTGCACTTCAGGCACGCTAGTTAGCCCATTTGTAAGACTTTCGACGAAAAACGAGACACATTAATTTTTGAGTTTTCCTAGGAAGGGCCTATTCGGGCACACTTTAGGCCCCATTTGATAGCTTCCGAAAAAAGTTGTAATTTTTTTTGTCACTTTTTTCCGCTCATTGCACTTCAGGCACGCTAGTTAGCCCATTTGTAAGACTTTCGGCGAAAAACGAGACACATTAATTTTTGAGTTTTCCTAAGAAGGGCCTATTCGGGCACACTTTAGGCCCCATTTGATAGCTTCCGAAAAAAGTTGTAATTTTTTTGTCACTTTTTTCCGCTCATTGCACTTCAGGCACGCTAGTTAGCCCATTTGTAAGACTTTCGGCGAAAAACGAGACACATTAATTTTTGAGTTTTCCTAGGAAGGGCCTATTCGGGCACACTTTAGGCCCCATTTGATAGCTTCCGAAAAAGTTGTAATTTTTTTTGTCACTTTTTTTTCCGCTCATTGCACTTCAGGCACGCTAGTTAGCCCATTTGTAAGACTTTCGGCGAAAAACGAGACACATTAATTTTTGAGTTTTCCTAGGAAGGGCCTATTCGGGCACACTATAGGCCGCATTTGATAGCTTCCGAAAAAAGTTGAAATTTTTTTTGTCACTTTTTTTTTCGCTCATTGCACCTCATGCACGCTAGTTAGCCCATTTCTATGAATTTCGGCGAAAAGCGAGACGCGTAATTTTTTCGAATGCCGTCATATGAAAGGTATATTCGCGCACATTTTAGCGCCAAATTCATAGCATGCGAAAAATTATGTACATTTCTTTTTGGTACAATTTTTTGTAACATCACAGCAGCTAGCCACGCACGTCAGGATAATGGTAATGAATGCGTCTAGCTTCATTCTTTTTCAGCTCCCAGGCTATCCTATACCTAAACGTCAAGGCATCCTTCCTAGTCCACGAGGAGTGTTTGAGCACTTCCGAGCGAGCAATGTAGTCCATGTACTTGAGGACGTAAATCCCGCAATCGTGACCGTTATATTGCTTTGGTCGGTCCTTTATCATCACGACCGTCCAAGGGTCACCCTGTGGCCGTCCGCATGCTAGCGAGAGGACAGTAGTCTGCATCCAACAATAAAAACGAGAATCAAGCCTATGAGACAAGAACAATATACTATGGGCCAAGGTCAAAAAATAAATACTAACCACTAAAGTGATGTACTCGTTGTACATCTGTGCCAGCAGCTGTCCAGGCTCGTCCTCCCTTAGGCTATCGTATATGTGAACCGTTCTGAACGCTGGATGGAGAACTAATAGGAACCAGTGGTTTGCATGATGACAGGGTATCATGATAAGGTTCGCATCAGCAGCGGGACATTGATAGTCTGCGTTCATCATGCCTAACACGTTTCGACCTGGTTTCCACTTACTCCTGCCGCCCCCTCGCCTCCATTCTGTGAATTCTCTCACCGTTAATTCCACAAAATGAGTGGGATACATGTTAAGCTTCAAATATTCAGAACGGTTAAAACGTTGCTCTCTAATCCGGAGCAGTTCTATGTAAGCGTTCATGACAAAATTTGAAAGATCTGTCTCCGGCGCCAACGTTCTGATATCCTCATGACCTAGGAATGTCGCAAGGGGAAAGTCTGCTGAATTGACAGGCTCATGCCCGAAGTAGTGCCGGTCGATCCAAGCCATCTTGTCCGACCTCAATGGCTTCGTCGCTTGTCCTTTGTCCGACCGAAAGCTTGGGCGCGAGGCCTGGATTCCTACTTGGGGAACCTGACTCTGGCACTGAGAGTCGTATGCGTCAGGAGGCAAGCGACTATACGGCTCCCACACCTGACTCTGGGGCTGATAGTCGTACGCGTCAGGAGGAGGGCGACCAGACGGCTCCCACACCTGACTCTGGGGCTGATAGTTGTACGCGTCAGGAAGAGGGCGACCAGACGACTCCCACACCTGACTCTGGGGCTGATAGTCGTACGCTTCAGGACGAGGGCGACTAGACGGCTCCCCTTCGTAACCCCGGTACGCAAGACTAAAGTTTTGAACTTCAGTCTTGTACTTCTCAATGGACCTCTTGAGATTGTCAGGAGCCTGCGCGACAAACCAGTCAAACGACTCCAGCTGCTTGAACACCTCAATGCCCTGGTCAACCTAAAAAACATGCATAGAAAATATGGCTAATCATATTTGACAAATGGTCGATAAGGTGCGCAAATAAATTATCAAACAACACTAGCATGACTTACAATGGCCAATGCCCAGAACTGGTCATAGACCTCACGTGGCGCGTACGATGTCTTCTTCCTGGGAAGGGCGATTCACCCTCGTGCGCGTCACCCTGAGAAACCACTGTAAGTATTCCTCAGTACTAATGCCGTCGTGCTTCAGCGATACAAGGCTATCATACGTTTCCTGCCAGGTATTCCACTGGTGCACCTCGTCACCCAACAAAATCAAGGCATCAGCCACCTCGAAGTTCGGCCCTCGACCACCCCTGTATGGCCGCATGTCTACAGCGGGTTTTGGTATCCCTTGTGGACAGCCAGCTTGCTTCATAGCTCGATCGGGCATCTGAAACTCACATTCTTCGAAGTGAATGAGCGGCACCCGAACCAAACCTGCCAGCACGTACGACACCG